>JANAVB010040619.1:18072975-18251278 GCA_029216955.1 Iris pallida
GTGGGAGCATATTCAGAAAAGATATTGAAGTTACACGTGCTCCAGCACAAATTCTACGACCAGAAAAAGAGTCAAACCAAAGGTCCAAAAAAATTTTGTCGGGAAATAGACCGGAATCAAAATCATCGGATCCTATAGGTCTAGCTGGACTAAAGACATTAATGGGAACATAGTCAGAAGAGGACGATCATGCATGTGAGGAATCAACCTTTCTCTTTTGGTTCTTGGGTGCCATAGATGAAAAGAAGGAGATATTGGAATACCTTATAAAGGAGGAAGAAGATGGAGACGAACAGCCCACTAGACTCCTGAGAAGCTTAAGAGAAGGAAGAGAGGAAGAGCTCTTGGGAGTAATAGAGGATTTTTCTCGGTTGGGTGATGAGAAAAAGTGGAAGGAAGAGGGAGTTTAAATAGAGCTAGGGCCGGCTGTTCGGTTATGGAATCTGAACAGCGCCGACCGATCTCGGTCCGAACTCGGTCAGAGTTCTGTCCGAGTTCGGCTGCTTGTATTTCCAATGCCATAAATGCAGTATTGATTAAAAATTTGAATTTATAGCTGTTGACTTCTTCATTAATAACTTATATTACTTGGGTTAGCTGTAGGGGCCGGGTCTCAGCTAGCGGTAGTCCGAAGACAAGTGCACCGTGTCGCTTCAGGCTATTTACACCTGTATGATAGAATGACCCTTTCGGCTTGTACCCAAAATAATTTTCGTTAAATAAATTATGAAGTTTCGAGCTATAAAAATAAATTTAGTAAACATATTACATTATGAATCAGAAAATTCAAGTATGCCGAGCTCTCGCCTATAATGTTAAATAGGTCTTCAGCCAGAGGTTTTGTAAAAATGTCTGCTTGTCACGATCCGCTACCCAAATTGTTGGGCCGGCCGAGTCATGTCCAGCCTACGCTTGAGATAAAGCGTAGTAAGCTGTTCTAAAGATAAATAAGATAAGACCAAAGTGTGCTAACAGTTCTATATGTAATAATGAGTCAGAAATGTTCCAAACACAAAAGTCATCTTGTATATAAATAAGTTCCAAGTACAAGTCCAAAATGTAAAACTGGATACAGGTTCAGTTATAAAATACGTAGTCTAAAGTATGACTACTCTCAGAAGTCCCGAGCAACTATACAAACTAGACGAGTTTTCCCGCAGGTACACCCTCGTAAAGTAAAGCATGATCCTCGATAGCAACCCCATAATAAGAATCACAAAGCAACTCCTCCTCAGCAAGTATACCTACAACGTTATCTTCTCAGGACGGGAGCAAGTACTGATTCTAACAAACATATAATACTGATCATGTGATGGAAAGAGATGAAATGACATATCTTGTTTTATCCAGTTTTAGATACATTTCATCATGGCAATATAAATTTGTTTTAAAGTTTAAAACTGTAGCATGTACATGATCGATCAATAGGTAAGTAGGATGTACAGTGGTACATATCAATTTTTTGATGTGTACATACGTACACATAACGGCATCGGTGTATATCCATACACAAACGCGGGACCAGAACATACGACAAAGTTACATATAGAATGTAACAATGCTCGGTAAATACATACGGAGAAGGGGGCATAATCACGTATTCTACTAATAGTTTCCCCTTAACCCATTGTTAAACATGTGAGAGATATAAAAACTGTCCTAAGCATGCTAGGGACTGAAAATAATACAACTTGTGAAGATTTAACTTGCTACCCCAAGGATCAGCATTTAACATGGTTGGATCACAGTTTATTGTTATAGCAGTATGTAAAGTTTGTAGAGGTACTTGCCTTTAGCAAAGCAAGGTAGTGATAGAAATGCTATAGATGTCTGGTGACTCATCACTGTAGAAATAATACCTAAATTTAGTTTCCATACTAAGTTAAACATTAAGACACTAGTTGTGCGACATGACTTTCTGACTGGACACCTAGCCAAATGATGACTTTAGCATAGGAGACCAATATAAGGTGTCACAATATCCAAACTAACTTTCTAGATCCTTTACACTAGTGTAGGGTGAGGTCCAATACTACAATAACTCAAATCAACACAAAACATTGTAAGTCGTAACTATTCAATAAATAAATCAGACTGTACACTGTGTTCCAATAATTTTTGAGATACACAGAAAGTTCAATTGTACGTAAACTAAAGTAACAAAATGATCCTTGTTAATTATAAAAATTTATACTAATTGTTTTGGAATTTATAAACCCTCATTGATATTTACTAAAAATCAGCAAACATATGTATCCTTAAAATGAGTTTTGTTTTCCCATTTTTATAAAATTCTAAAATACTTATTAAATGCTGGTTAAATTGTATTAAATTAGCTAAATTAACATAGTATTTAAATACAATTTTTTCCAAAATTTTACAGCACTTAAAATATATATAAAATTCAAAAACAGCAAGTAATAATTCCTGGAAAATAATTAATTAATTATTTAATATTTTGTCCACATATTCGAAATTGAACCAAAGTCCAGATACGGGACCCAAAGCCATGAATCAAGTCCAATATGACTTGTACAGACTCTGAATGTATTAGACACATTTGGGTCCAAAAACCCATGCTAGGTTTGGACATCAAATGGCCATAATTGATAAAATACAGGAATTCAAATATATATATTAATATTTTAAAGTGGTAAAATATACAAGTCACAAAATTATATAATAAAATAACTTGTGAATTTACACATAATGACAATTTGCACAAAATTGAATTTGAAATATATACATATACAACAAATACATTTATATATACATAAATATATAGATATTTATATATAATAATGAATATATATATAACAAATATACATATATATATAAAAATACTATATATATATATATATATTATATATACATATATATAAATACATATTATATATATATATATATATATATCTATATATATAATATATATATATAGATATATATATATATATGTATATAATATATATAGATACATATATATATATATAATATATATAATATATATTATATATTATAATAAAACAAAATAAAATAAAAACAAAACAAAAGAAACGAAAGAGGGGCTCGAACTCGACCTATAGGAACAGGGGGCTTAACATTGCTCGGGCTGGCCAGGGGGTCAGCTCGAGTTAGCTTGATAGGGATAGGGTTTAGATAGTTTTATAGTGAATTAGGTTAATGGGTTTTAAACCCGTTACTGTACATTCAAACCCGAAACCCAATCCAATAGACCCGTGTCCTGACAGTTAAGGACACGAGTTTTCGAACCCGATACTGAGTCCTGTGTCCTGGGGCTAAAATGACACGCACGACACGAATGTCGTGTGTCCATGTTCATCACTGGACTCCCCAACACTGGGCGAGTCCATACGTGTGTATACGAGACACAAAAGCAAATCGGACACAAAAAGACACGTACGTGTCCGATGGGCGTTGTTGATTGGGACTGCTGGCGACGGTGGTAGGCGTTGGGGTCGCCGGAGAAAATAGGACGGGGGTCGCCTCGTCGAGACGCGTCGATTTACTACGAAAATAAGGCAAATTAGCGACGTAATGGTACGTCGCTAATAATGGAAAATAGTCGCTAATCGTAATTAGCGACGACTTTAGCGACGGAAAATGAAGGTCGCTTTTAAGCAAGTCGCAGATGGCACATGCGTCGCTCTACGTCGCTATTTGCGACGTCAAGGTCATGTCGCTGAGGCGTCGCAAATTTAGCGACGTAGAGGGACGAAAGTGTTACGTTGCAAACTTAGCGACGTCGGGCGACTACGTAGCGACGTCCTGTTCTATTTACGAGATAACGTGGCATGCCTGCCACGTCAGCAATTTGGCGACGTACAGCGACGTAACGCCGCTAATCAGCAATGTATAGCGACGTCCCAATACGTCGCTAAGACGTCGCTATCCGTCGCTATACATCGCAGAATAATAAAAAATATTAAAAAAATAAAATGTGTATTTTTGTTATGCTGTGTGTCTGTGTTTACAGTGTGTGTGAAGTGCAGTGTTCGAACCATCGACAGTTTTGTTACTGTTCTATGTTTTATCTAGGATAAAAAGAGCAATAGTTCAAGGCGCACTTCTCAGAGCTTCTCTTCACGTCCTTCACCTTCTCGGGATCCTGTACGACGTCCCGAGAGAGTGAAGGATGTGAAAATGAAGCTCTCAGAAGTACACCCTGAACAGTTGCTCTTTCTGTCCAAGATAAAACATACAACAGTAATCGAAACTATCGATGGTTCGAACACTACATTTACATACCCCTCGAGTACAAATGATATGTCACTTCCACTTCTGGATAATATTTCACGTTATGACATTTCACATACGAACACTTAATTTTGGTGCCGTCCATGTACTGAGGGAACGCCTTAGCAAACTGCAGGAACTGCTCTACTCCCGCTATGTATTCATTCCGCACCACACATATCATCAGGACGACGATTGTACATCCATGAACGATTCTGCAAGTAGTAATTCACATCCATTTGGAAATAATTCTGCAAAGATGGACACACATTATTCAATAGGCACAAATTCTATATTATGTCTTATTATGGGACACACATTAGTAGCGGACAGTTACTAATAACAATGTTAGGCATGATTTCTAGTGCATGATATACAATCTAGGTCAAACTAGGTTGTACTAAGTCAAACAAAGTCAAACTAGGTAAGCTAAGTCAAACAAAGTCAAACAAGGTCAAACTAGGTCAAGGGTTGACCTATAGTTGACTTTGTCAACTCTTAGTCCAATCTAGGTCCGATGTTGACTCTACTTTGACTTTCAGTCAAAATAGTCAACCTTGGTCAAACAAGGTCAAATCTAAGTCAAATATCCTATTTCTAGTCATTACCTACCAAGGTACCCATTACCTTATCGCTATTGGTATCCCAAACCAATACCTTAAGTTGGAATCTCAATACCTTAGTCTAAGTAACTAATACCTTAACATCCACTTTACCTTAGATACTAGATAATACCATATCCTAGTAATATCCTACTTAGGCTAGTAGATAACTCAATACCTTAGGCTAATAGATACTAACTAACCTATCTAGGATACTAACTTCTAGTATCCTAAGATATTAACTCACCTATCTAACTCTAGGATACTAACATCCTAAACAAGATATTAAATTAGTGCCTAGGATACTATCCTAAATATCTAACTTAGGATACTAACTTATGTGTAGACACTAACATACTCATCCTAAAACAAAACCACACCCCCCAACATAATAAGAGACACTAGCATCTAGAAATAATTTGCAGCTGCTGCCCTACTGCTCTTGCTACTGCTGTTAGCAGCTGCTGCTGGCATTGCAGCTACTGCTGCTACTACCCTGAAGCACAAGCTGCTGCTGCTGCTGCCTTTGCAGCCACTTGTTCCCCCTCTTGCTACTCTACCATACCTCTCTAATACACACACAACACTCACTACCACATCTAAATCCCTCTCAACTTTCTCACTCTCAAACACACACACACACACACCACACACACACACACACACAAACACACACAACACCACACACACACACACACACACTCTAACACTTATCTCAATATCCCTCTTCACTCACACTCACACTCACACTACCATACTACCACACTACCACATCTAACCTCCCTTCCTCAAACACACACTAAAAAAACACAATCATACACTCACGCACTCTCACATCTCATCACAAGCACAAACACACTATTAAAACATCTAATCCCTTTCTTCAAACAAACACACATAACCACAAACAACCAACCACCAATCCAAGCCACAAACACACAAACCAAAGGCCAAATGGATAGCCAATAACTTGCCATGCTTCCCCCTCTCTCACTCTCACACAAGACACAACCGCACACACTATATATTTATAAACTTTTATCTAAAATAGTCCACATACATAAATATACCAATTTATATATATATATATATATGACTTGTGGGTCAAAAATACAGATATATATATATAGGAATCCATATAAAAACCAATTGGGATACCTTAACCATGACTAACCTACCCTCATTTATGCATAAAACTGAAATTAGGATTCTAAATGACCTATTGGGCATTTCCACAAATACTTGGTGTGTCACCCTCCGTGTCTGTGTGTGTGTGTGTGTGTGTGTGTGTGTGTGTGTGTGTGTGTGTGTGTGTGTGTGTCTGGGAGAGAAGGAGGAGGAGGAATTAGGTTAGGGTTTACTGGAGAGAAGGAGTAGCTCGGATTGGGGGAGGAGGAGCTCGACGAGGGGGGGAAGGAGTCGCCGGGGGGGGAGGGGGAAAAAAAGGAGTTTTCGAGTTTTCGAGTGAGGGGGAAAAAGGAGTCCTGTGCCCTAAGTAAAAAAGTTAGCGACGTCAATAGTGGACGTCGCTAACCGTCGCAAGAATTTTAATATAAGCGACATATTTTAATAATTTGTCGCTGAACGTCGCTATTCCGCGACATACTGTATCTACTGTCGCTGAACGTCGCTATTCAGCGACGTTTTGCGATGTCATTATAAAGGAGTCGCTATATTATATAGTTAGCGACGGAATTTATTCCGTCGCTAAACAATGTCGCTAATAGAGCATATTTTAGTAGTGATTGGCGGTGGTGGTTGTCGGAAAGTGGCTCTGGGTGGCGGAAAACCTAGATTAGGATTTCGGCTAGGGTGGTCGGAGAAGACGAGCTAGGGCGTGGCTAGGGCAGAGCTGTGGCGGTCGGGGTGATGTTTCTAGGCTAGGGTTGAGTCGGGAGGGCTTTTATAGGGTCGGGAAGTTGGTCGGATTAGGATTTTAGATTAGGGTTAGGGTTAGGGTTTCGGCGTTAATCGCTGGAGATGATGACGGCCGAAGTCGGTCGGGTGACGGTTTTGCAGAAATCCCCCTTAATTATAGATATTACAAAAAACACTCCACTGCCTTAGGAAATACAAATTCCTAAATTGCAAATAGGCCCCCGCTGTTGCTCTGTGCAAATTTAATTTGCACAGACAAAACAAATATTGCAAACAGTATTTAAAACAATTAAAACAATTAAATTGATATTAAAACAATTCAAATAATTATAAAATGATTTTTTGCTTTAACAATTATTTAAAAATCATTTAAAAATTCTAGAAAAATTCCTAATAATTATAATAATTCATTTTAAAGACATACATGCTATTTAAAATTATAAAAATAATATTTTAAAATCTAGGGGCTTACAAATCTTCCCTCATTGAAAATTTTTCCTCGAAATTCACAAGGATAGAAGTCTCTACAAATATTCTAATATAGCAAGCAATGCAAAGAATGACTAAGGCTACTTTAAGACTAATCTCTAAGGTATCAAGCGGGAACGGGTGGTTCCCTCGCGGCTGTTGGGTCGAACAAGTAAGGATATCTCTCCCTCATGTCCGACTCCCTCTCCCAAGTGGATTCACCCGGAGAGTGACGGCTCCAAGCTACTCGTACTAAGGGTATAAATTTGTTCCTCAGCCTCTTCTTCCTCCTGATCAAAATCTCTACTGGCTGCTCAGTAACTGCAAGACTCGGTCCGATCTTCAACTCTGAATGATCTAGCATATGGCTGGGGTCTGGAACGTATCTCCTCAGCTGAGACACATAAAAGACATCGTATACTCCTGCTAGGTTGGGTGAAGCGCAACCCTGTAAGCTACCTCTCCGATCCTGCCAAGTATCTCGAACGGTCCAATGTATCTGGGACTCAACTTGCCACCTCGTCCGAACTGGATCGTCCCTCTAGTAGGTGATATCTTCACCAGCACCATATCAACGTTGGCGAACTCCATTGGTCTGCGACAAGCATCGGTCCAGTGTTTCTACCTGTCCTGGGCGACTCTGAGCCTGTCCCTGATCATCCTAACCGTCTCTGCTGCATCCGTGATCATCTCTGGCCCAAGCATAACTCTGTCCCCAATGTCATCCCAAAAGAGCGGTGTACGGCATCGTCGTCCATATAGTGCCTCGAAAGGAGATATATCGATGCTGGCTTGGTAGTTGTTGTTGTATAAAAACTCTACCAAGTGTAGATGGCTCTCCCATGATCCGCCAAAGTCCAGTACACAAGTCCTCAGCATGTCCTCTGGCGTCTGTATCGTCTTCTCAGACTGTCCATCTATCTGTGGTGGTACGCTGTACTAAACTTGAGCCGACTGCCCAACTCTTCCTGCAAGCTCCTCCAGTAGTGGGACATGAATCTGCTATCTCGGTACGATACGATGTTCACTGGTTGTCATGACCCGGTCCCAATTTCTTAGATCGAATCGGATCATGCCCAGCCTGCACCGTTGTTGAGACGGCGGCAGTAAGCTGTATCAAGCAGTGAAACACATGCAGATAAAATTCTAACGAAAAATAAAAACATTTTATTCAATTTGAAAAACCTGAAATACAACAAATATAATACAGCATTCAATTATTACACTTGTTTCCAAAAGAAAAATAAATACTAATCCAGCTCTTAAGATTCTGGGGTTCCAAGTTCTGCGGGAACAGGCATCAGATCTTCAACGACTCAATCACCTAAAAATGTTGTCTCCAGTCAGGAGGGAGCAAATTACAATTCATGATAATCCAACAATTGAAATAATAATAGAGTTATGCACTTTTAAACAATTTGAAATAAATAATTTTCCAGCAGTTAAAACATTGTGATGTGAATAGGCAATGAATATGACCGGATTGGATTGTACAGTTGTATCCTATTGATACGTTATGGCTTATCCCCGTGTGTATGAGGGGTAAGCTAACACAGTCAGTATACTACTTTGGATGTGGTTATACTCATTACACTACTCCTCCAGTACCCAACAGTCAATCAGTCAATACTCTCAGAGAGAGTTCGTGTTGCATCGTGGTTTAAACTTGCAATAAAACGATTACTAAATAATCGATAAAATAACACAAATTGTACTTGCCTTTGTTTTATGACTGGATTCGATGTTGGTTCCGGGATGATGCTAGTACAGTCCTCGAACCCTACAATTGAGAATTCCTGACTTAGCACCCATATTCAATCCATATCTAGGTGTGCTAGTTACAATCTCTAGAATTTGTCCTAATAAATTTTAGGTTATTTACAAATCTACTTTAGAACGCTTATCGAGGTGAGTTTCTAACTTACGAAGAAAAGTCAATTTAACTTTGTATTTGAAAAAACTCGTAGTTATTGATTTACTTGGTAAAACTTTGTATTTTGTATAAAATTAATATTTTTTTTAAATGAGAAAACGTGAAATTTGTTTAAATAATAACTTGTAATTTTTTCTAATTTATTTAATGTGAGAAAATAATATTGTTTTCTATAAATTAATTATTTTATATTTTTACGTGTTTACGCCAACCACAAACCAGAAAAGAAATAAACTACACTTATTACAAAACCACAGAAAATAATAAAAACTGGGCTTATGACCTTACAGTCCATTTTATATGAATTTAAATAAGAAGAAAAACATTGGTTAGTCCTGAAATTTCCTACAATTTAATTATAAAATAAAATTAATAAATTAAAATATAATACGAGTATCAGACTTTGGTCAAATCGTCAAAATAGCTAATGCCTCAACGTCCGGGTAAAATCGGTTTCGTTTGCATTTCGCTAAGGGCCCATGGACCGGTACGGTCGTCGCCCAAAAATCAAATTTATAAATATTTTCAAAAACTGATTTGAAATCCATTTATATAATTTTATAAAAATTTCGGCAGCATTTCCTATTTTGGGATAACCCAAAACTAGGAAAATACGCCACAATACCAATATATATATCCCAAACCAGGGAAAACCCATAATTTAAATTCTTCCACAAGGATTAATAACTCACAAAATATGTTTCCGAAGAATACTCGAAAAACCCAAAATTACTCGGAAACCCGAGAATTCACAGAAACAAACCAACATAAAAATTAACTCCCAAAACCAACAGAACTAAATCCGAAGCAAAGCTATCTAGAAAATCACAAAACCTATTATTCTCAAAAGAAACTATCCACAGAAATATCAACAAACTTCGGAATTTCCGAATTCGAATCGTCTAACCGAATCCGCAATGGGATCGGGGACCAAATCATCACCGACTACGGAACGAAACAGGGAAAGCAATTATACCTGGGGTTGCTCGGCTAGAGCTCTCAGATGTTAAAAATAGAGAAAAAAAATCCACGGACGACTGAAAATAGCTCGGAACAGCGCCTCGCCGGATTGCGGCTGCGCTATACGTATCGAACCGGGATCGACAGCAAATTCGAGCACGCCTACGGGAACAGAAGATCGGGCTTGGAATAGAAGATCAGAAAAAACGCGGGGTGCTGGACAGGGAACACGGGGCTCGCCTGGGCCAGCCTCGGATCGGGGACCACAGGAGGTCGGCGAGAGGGCGCTGACCTAGGCGATCGAGAACGGAACAGCAGATCGGGCCGCTCGGGAGGTCGCTGCAGGGGGTCGACCGGGAAACGGACTGGCCGCGGCCGTGGAAAGACGGCGGCGGGATCGGCCTGGGTGGCTGGCGGTCGGACTGGCCGCGGGTGGCCCGAGGACAGCGGATGAGGGTCGCCGCTGGCTGGGAGGTCGCCCGGCTTGGTCGGAGCCGGCGGGAACTCGGGATCGTCGGGAGGGAACGGATCGGTGTTGCCGAGAGAGCTCGGGTCGGCATCGGGGTCGCCGCTCGGCTAAGGCTCGACTCTGGAAGAGTGGTGAGAGATGATGAAAGGGTTGAGAGGAGTTTTATAGGGGAATTTTTGGGGGTTTCGGAAGAGGAAGAGAGGAGTCGGGGGAGGGTAGGGGTGGCGACGGTTGGGAGCCGAAGAGGGTCGGCCAACGAGCGTTGGTCGGAAAAGGGAAGGAAAGGTTTTGCTCCAGAGAAATGAACGAGAGAGAGAGAGGAGAGTTAAAGAGTTAATGAAAATTTATAAAAGAAATTTGTTTTGTTTTTAATAAAGAGATGTTATATATATATATATATATATATATATATATATATATATATATATATATATATATATATATATATATATATATATTAATTAAAGGATTTCCAAATTAGTTTCGTAATAATGAACTTGGGTTCAAGATGGGTTCGGGACGGGTCTGGACGGGTCAGGCCCAACATTCAAATTCCAAGGATTAATTCTAAAAATTTGGTTTTTTCATAAAAATGGTAATAATTAATTTAGCAACTAATTATACAATAGAAATAAAATTTTACGGGTTTGACCAAACACTAAAATTTCCAAAATATTAATTATAATAAATAAAAATAACACTAAATTAATTAATTAAAATTACGGGTTTCACAACCTTCCCTACTTAGAAAATTTCGTCCTCGAAATTTAAGCTTTTAACCTCTGCTAGTAAATTCTAAAAATTTAATGAGTCACATCACTAAAATTTTAGTTCAATCACATATCGTATCGAACCCAACCAATTTATATTTCTTGATTAACTATTTCAAAGCTTATCCTAGAATTCGAATTTGAACAATAATCCACAGATCCTATTCTTCAATTTTTTTTTCAACTCAAATAATAAATAATAACTATTTATGCCAAATCTCAAAATCACCAATATCCTCAACTCCTCGAAATTTGGTTTTCCGCAAAATTTCAAAATTTTAAATCAAATCCAATCCTTAAACGTTAAATTTAAATTCAATGCTCCAAACAAACTTTAATTTTCAATCTTCAAATACAACCTTTAAATTTATATCTTGTAATATAATGATAATCTTCTTAAAAATCAAATTCAATCATACTACATCCCTCAAAACTTGTGAATTTTACAAAATCGTCAATGTGCCATATTAATTCTTCAACTCTTTTATTTAAATAAATTCTATCATTAAATTTTAATCCTACAAAGCTTCCACTTTCCACCTTAGAAAATATCAAATTTAAAATTTTATCCATCAATTCCAATTCTAGTAAGAAATCAAATCATAAAATCAAAATCTTTATTGTTAATCCACAATTTTTTTTTTACTAATGTTAATTCGATGAATAAGTTTTTCTCCTCATTCAAATAAAAATAATTTCCTCAAAAGTCAAAATTCAATCTTGGTCACGTAATGCTTGTCTCCAAGAATTTATAGAACTTCCACAGATTTGATTTCCTCTTTAACCTAAAGTTCATCCATCTCAATTTCAAAATCCAAATTCAAACATCAAAAGATTCAAACACAACCTTCTCAAAGATTTAAATTTAATCATGGCTACTCTCTCTCCTTTAATAAAGCGCAAGATGATCATCTCAATATAATTATCCTGCCGCGAGGATCTATAAAATATTTTTAAAAAATATCATAAGTTTTTAAATAATTCGACAAACGAATATATCAAAAAAAAAACTTACTGTCATTTCACAAATCAAATTCCTACATAAAATAAATGAGGAAAATTTGTAAATAAAAAAAAATCATACTTCAAAAACTTTGATAACCTTTAAATGGGATCCTTAAATCAAAAATTTACTTTCAAAACTGAAATCAGAACGTTTCATATATATCTCATATCTAGAGACAACTAATTTAAAACTCGAAGCCACATCACCAAAATTTATTTGTGTTAATATACCAAATTTAAATCCTCTAATCTATCAATTCTACTCGACATGATATTCTTCCCTCAACTGGTAGATTTTATATTCAATCAATTACATCTTCGAAAATATTTAATCAAAACTCCTTGTTGCTTATCATTACAAAAATTGTTCTCCTTAAAATCAAAAGTGTCAAAGTCAATATAAAATTTAATTCTAAGATGCATATGATATTATTACTCAAATAAGATCATTTTCACCTAAACTCAAGTTCATATTATCGGGTGCAATCTTCTCAATTTTTTTTTATTGGCACCCTTCTATTCATACAATTCGTCATCCTCAATTATTTACATTTTAAGTCCATTTTTTTTTCGATTATCCTTTATAGTTAATTCACCATGCACCTTCCTAGAGTGCATCTCTATGCCTAACATTGACAACCTTTAATCTTCAATGTCAAACTATTCACAAACTTTCCTCGATACTAATCACCATTGTACATTTTAACTCATATATATCCTATATATCATGCACTCTAAAAATCCAAGCTATAAAATGTTCTAGGTTTACTTCATAAGGCAAAATCAGATTCGAGGCATGATTGCTAAATATCAAGATAAAATGTAAACATGTTTAGAATCTTCTAGATAGAGTTTAGAATATTTTGTTATGATCAAAATCACGAATAAACATCGAGGTATAATTTAAATAATCATAACGAGTTTAAAGTTTTAAAATGAGATTAAATAAAATAGAAAGGTCATAAAATACGACATCAATTCATTTGAGAAACAAATGATAATGTAATTTTCCGAAATGAGGGACAATTTTCAATTCAAACTGGCATGAGGTATAGGAGTTTGTGACTTAGAAAGAATCAACAAGTTGTACGATTTTAAGATGGTGAGGGTGATTAAAAATAGCCATGACAAGAATATAATCCGATAGAATATTTCTGGAAGTGGGAGTAAGTGCTAGGATAACCATGATATGAATATAGCCTTATTAATATTCGAAAACCACTATTTTCAAGTCACTTTGTTTAAATTCATGTCTCGCCAGTGTGCACCTGACTGCAATGAATTTTTGACTCCATAACTTGAATAATTTCAGTTTACCGAGTAATCTTCCAACTTATCCATTTCATGGCTAAGCAAACATAGAACAAAGTCTCAATAATATGTGGAAACCTAACGATTACCTGTCATTATTTCAACTTAGAGTTTATGCCTCGCCAGTGCACAACTAGCTGCAGTAAACTTGCAGTTTTCCATAATTCAGATAAATGACTATCACGTAAATGTGCGATTCATGTTAGGTTGCTAAATATTTCCTCAGCTTTGTCCATGTGAATTTCAGAGGAATTTCAAAAATTCAAA
This sequence comes from Iris pallida, assembly GCA_029216955.1. Classification (NCBI taxonomy): domain Eukaryota; kingdom Viridiplantae; phylum Streptophyta; class Magnoliopsida; order Asparagales; family Iridaceae; genus Iris; species Iris pallida. Next base: position 18,086,893 of record JANAVB010040619.1, read on the forward strand.
CGAGTTTAAAGTTCTAAACAGGATAGAAAATATAGATGACTGTTCTTCTGAGATTGAGGGATTTATCAAAATATGTGTTTGAGATTCAAGAGACTGGAGCTAAAATCAAGAGGAGTATCTGTTCTCCGATTTTCTTTTCCAAAGATGAAACAATCAACCTTGATTTGAATAATTGAGTCAAACACTAGATAAGATAGAAGTATCACAGATTCGGATTAAGTAAGAAAAAAACCAATGAAAATATTCCTGACAAATCACTCAGGGAATACAGAAAATTATTTTGAGAAGAATAATTCCATAACTAAGGAAAGTTAGGAAATTTGAGAGAAGGTAAGTTTCATTGATTCAAGGAATTCAAATTGAAATTGTCTAGTAACGCCAAGAAATTAAATAGCTTTGGGACAGCTAAAAATCTCCTTGACTAAAGGAAATTGAACAATAGAATGGATTCAAAAATGTGATCAATTTTCTGACCGTTCCTACTTCATGATCATAGAAGCTTTCTAGGCCTTGATTTGATCAAGAAATTGCATAGAGAGTAGGGTTTTAAGATGAGTGGAGGAAGTCAACATATTAGAATATTCTCGGTCTTTGGAATAACTCAGGAGATAACAATCAATATTGAAATTGAAAATAACCCCTTTAAGAGAATCTTGAATTAAACTAATTCTTCTGGTAATAATTGACCTTGAGATTTAAATGATCGCAGAAGAATTTTGATTCAGGATTGATTCCGAGAAAGTTAGTCAATTGGAAAGGAGATCAAAGCAAAATGTTGGATAATGGTTGTAGATATATACTGGGTAGATAAGAATTTATCAGGGTTGCTAAGAGAATTCAAAATTCTACATAGCGAACGAATCAAGATTTCAATTAAAGGTAGAGAAGTAATGAAGAATTTGAAATTTAGGTTTGATAAAGAAGAAGAAGGCCAAAGAATTCAATCTTATTCCAAAAAGAATATGAATCCTAAAGTATACTAGAACCTGAAAATTATGATAGAAAAATAATCTCGAAAGTCATAGGACACTCAAAGGTACAATCAGCCTAATCTAGATAAGGTTTAGGTACAAACACAAACAAGGTATCCTACGAATCTATAAGCAGACAAAAATAAATTTTTAAATAAATAATTTTCGGCACTATAATGTAACATGGTGTATATCATCTAAGTGTTCTAGTTGTTTCTAAAGTCTGTTATTCCTAAAGTCTCAACTATCCTTAGGTCAAGTTACAGAACTGCGCGATGGTCTAGACTAAGTTGACTAGACCAATTCACAGATCTGACCTGCATGGGCCACCACTAAAAACATGTCACGACCCAGTCCCAATTTTTTGTGTCGAATCGGATCATGCCCAGCCTGCACCGTTGTTGAGACGGACGGCAGTAAGCTGTATCAAGCAGTGAAACACATGTAGATAAAATTATAACGAAAATAAAACATTTTATTCAATTTGAAAAACCTGAAATACAACAAACATTAATACATCATTCAATTATTACACTTATTTCCAAAAGAAAAATAAATACTAATCCAGCTCTTAAGATTCTGGGGTTCCAAGTTCTGCGGGAACAGGCATCAGATCTTCAACGACTCAATCACCTAAAAATGTTGTCTCCAGTCAGGAGGGAGCAAATTACAATTCATGATAATCCAACAATTGAAATAATAATAGAGTTATGCACTTTTAAACAATTTAAAATAAATAATTTTCCAGCAGTTAAAATATTATGATGTGAATAGGCAATAATATGACCGGATTGGATTGTACAGTTGTATCCTATTGATACGATATGGCTTATCCCCGTGTGTATGAGGGGTAAGCTAACACAGTCAGTATACTACTTTGGATGTGGTTATACTCATTACACTACTCCTCCAGTACCCAACAGTCAATCAGTCAATACTCTCAGAGAGAGTTCCGTGTTGCATCAGTGGTTTAAACTTGCAATAAAACGATTACTAAATAATCGGTAAACTAACACAAATTGTACTTGTCCTTTGTTTTATGACTGGATTCGATGTTGGTTCCGGGATGATGCTAGTACAGTCCTCGAACCCTACAATTGAGAATTCCTGACTTAGCACCCATATTCAATCCATATCTAGGTGTGCTAGTTACAATCTCTAGAATTTGTCCTAATCAAATTTTAGGTTATTTACAAATCTACTTTAGAACGCTTATCGAGGTGAGTTTCTAACTTACGAAGAAAAGTCAATTTAACTTTGTATTTGAAAAAACTCGTAGTTATTGATTTACTTGGTAAAACTTTATATTTTGTATAAAATTAATATTTTTCTTTAAATGAGAAAACGTAAAATTTGTTTAAATAATAACTTGTAATTTTTCCTAATTTATTTAATATGAGAAAATAATATTGATTTTCTATAAATTAATTATTTTACTATTTTTACGTGTTTACGCCAACCACAAACCAGAAAAGAAATAAACTACACTAACTTATTACAAAACCACAGAAAATAATAAAAACTGGGCTTATGCCCTTACAGTCCATTTTACATGAATTTAAATAAGAAGAAAAATATTAGTTAGTCCTGAAAATTTTCTACAATTTAATTATAAAATAAAATTAATAAATTAAAATATAATACGAGTCTCAGACTTTGGTCCAATCGTCAAAATAGCTAATGCCTCAACGTTCGGGTAAAACCGGTTTCGTTTGCATTTCGCTAAGGGCCCATGGACCGATACGGTCGTCGCCCAAAAATCCAATTTATAAATATTTTCGAAAACTGATTTGAAATCCATTTATATAATTTTATAAAAATTTCGGCAGCATTCCCTCTATTTTCGGGATAACCCAAAACTGGAAAAATGCGCAACAATACCAATATATATATCCCAAACCAGGGAAAAACCCATAATTTAAATTCCTCCACATGGATTAATAACTCACAAATATGTTTCCGAAGAATACTCGAAAAACCCAAAATTACTCGGAAACCCGAGAATTCACAGAAATAAACCAACATAAAAATTAACTCCCAAACCAACAGAACTAAATCCGAAGAAAAGCTATCAAGAAAATCACAGAACCTATTATTCTCAAAACGAAACTATCCACAGAAATATTCCAACGAACTTCAGAATTTCCGAATTCGAATCGTCTAACCGAATTCCGTAATGGGATCGGGGACCAAATCATCACCGATTACGAAACGGAAACGGGAAAAGCAATTATACCTGGGGTTGCTCGGCTAGAGATCTCAGATGTTAAAAATAGGAGAAAAGAAAATCCACGGACGACTGAAAATAGCTCGGAACAGCGCCTCGCGGATCGCGGCTGCGTTATACGTACCGAACCGGGATCGGACAGCAAATCGAGCACGCCTACGGGAACAGAAGATCGGGCTTGGAATAAAAGGTCAGAAAAAACTGCGGCATGCTGGAGAGGAAACACGGGGCTCGCCTGGGCTCGGCCTCGGATCGGGGACCACAGGAGGTCGGCAAGAGGGCGCTGACCTGGGCGATCGAAAACGGAACAACAGATCGGGCCGCTCGGGAGGTCACTGCAGGGGGTCGGCCGAGAAACGGCCTGGCCGCGACCGGCAGAAAGAACGGCGACGGGATCGACCTGGGTGGCCGGCGGTCGGACTGGCCGCGGGTGGCCCGAGGACAGCGGATGAGGGTCGCCGCTTGGCCTGGGAGGTCACCGAGCTTGGTCGGAGCCGGCGGGAACTCGGGATCGTCGAGAGGGGCACAGATCGGTGTGCCGAGAGAGCTCGGGTCGGCGTCGGGGTCGCCGCTCGGCTAAGGCTCGACTCTGGAAGAGTGGTGGAGATGATAAAAGGGTTGAAGAGGAGTTTTATAGGGGAATTTATGGGGGTTTCAGGAAGAGGAAGAGAGGAGTCGGGGGTGGCGGCAGTTTGGGAGCCGAAGAGGGTCGGCCAAACGAGCGTTTGGTCAGGAAAGGGAAAGAAAAGGTTTTGCTCCAGAGAAATGAACGAGAGAGAGAGAGTTAAAGAGTTAGTGAAAATTTAATAAAAGAAATTTGTTTTGTTTTTAATAAAGAAGATGTTATATATATATAAATATATTAATTAAAGGATTTCCAAATTAGTTTCGGAATAATGAACTTGGGTTCAAGATGGGTTCGGGACGGGTCTGGACGGGTCAGGCCCAACATTCAAATTCCAGGATTAATTCTAAAAAGATGGTTTTTCATAAAAATGGTAATAATTAATTTAGCAACTAATTATACAATAGAAATAAAATTTTACGGGTTTGACCAAACACTAAAATTTCCAGAAATATTAATTATAAGAAATAAAATAATACTAAATTAATTAATTAAAATTACGGGTTTCACACTGGTACTCTGTGTAAACGGACTATCTGCTGCATGTATAGCTCTGCCAACTTCTCGGTAGAGAGCCCCACCTTGAAGGTTATGAAGTGCGCACACTTCGTCAGCCTGTCAACGATGACCCAAATGGCATCCTTCTCTCCTTGGGAACGAGGAAGCCCTAAGACGAAGTCTATCGTAATATGTTCCACTTCCACTCGGGAATGGGTAACGGACTGCAATAGACCAGCTGGCCTCTGACGCTCCTGCCTTGACCTGCTGGCAAACTAGGCATCTCGAAATGAAACGTGAATACATCCCTCTTCATCCCGTACCACCAAAGATGTTCCCGCAAGTCACGGGACATCTTATTGGCAACAGGATGAATAGAATATCGCGATCGATGTGCCTCCTGTAAGACTGCCTCTATCAGCTCTTCCTTCGGCACGCATAACCGGCTGCCATGCCTCAAGGATCCATCCTCTGCTACGGTAAGTCATCCAGCAATCCAGCTAAAGCCTGGGCTCGAAGTCTGCAGAGGCTCTCATCTATAGACTGTGCCTTCTTGATCTGCTCCATCAAACCTGACTAAAGGTCTAGCGCCATCATCTGTATTACTGACCCTGGCTGAACCATCTCGATACCGAGCTTCTCCAGATCTTCTCGCAAATGCCGATCTATCATCCGATACCATGCCATCGGATGCCTTCTCAGCACATCCGCCACCATATTTGCTTCCCGGGGTGATACTGTAAATCGATGTCGAAGTCCTTCATCAACTCCAACCATCGTCTCTGCCTCATGTTCAGCTCTTTCTGCGTGAACACATACTTCAAGCTCTTGTGGTCAGTAAAGATTTCCACTCGCTCTCCTTATAAGTAGTGTTTCTACAACTTGAGTGCAAAGATCACCGCTAGCTAACTCTAGGTCATGGGTAGGATAGTTCCTGCTCATGAGTCCGTAATTGCCTAGATGCATAAGTAATCACTTTCCCATGTTACTGTAGGACACATCCTAGCCCCTTTCCCAAAGCATCGCTGTATATGGTGAAACCTCCAGACCCTGAAGGTAATGTTAGAACTAGAGCGGTCGTCAGCCTCATCTTCAACCCCTCAAATGCTGCCTGGCAGTCCTCTGACTAGATGTACTCTGCGTCCTTCTACGTCAGTTTCGTCATGGGTTCAGCTATCCTAACAAAGTCCTGGACAAACTTCCTATAATAGCCTGCTAAATCCAAAAAGCTTATGTTCTCTGAAACTGAAGTCGGAGCCTTCTATGTCTCAACGGCAGCAATCTTCCTGGGATCCACCGAGATCCTCTCTCCAGTAACTACATGACCGAGAAACTCCACTCGGTCCAAAAGAACTCGCACATCGACAATTTGGCATACAACCTCTCCTGCCTCAGGATCCCCAAAACTGTCCGCAAGTGCTCTGCGTGCTCCTCCGGTGTCTTCGAGTATATCAGGATGTCGTCGATAAATACTACGACGAACTTATCCAGATACTGATGAAATATCTTATTCATCAAGTTCATAAAGACGACTGACGCATTTGTGAGACCAAATGGCATCACCAGAAACTCGTACTGCCCGTACTTCGTGTTGAACGCCGTCTTCTGGATGTCTGCAGCCCTGACTTTCACCTGGTGGTAACCGGATCTCAAATCTATCATGGAAAACACCTTCTCCCCACTCAACTGGTCGAACAAATCATCTATCCTGGGCAGATGATATTTGTTCTTAATGGTGATGGTATTCAATGCCCGGTAGTCAATGCACAACCGGACTGTACCATCCTTCTTAGGCACAAAGAGCACTGGCGCTCCCCATGGAGAAGCACTAGATCGAATGAAACCCTTTTTCAACAGGTCATCAATCTGCTCCTTCATCTCTACGGCCTCCTTGGGGTTCACCCTATAGCAAGCCCGGGATACTGATGATGAACCCGGTACTAAATTTATAGTGAACTCCACATCTCTGTCAGGCGAAAGTCCGGAAAGATCCTCTGGGAATACATCCATAAACTTTCTAATGATAGGGTGTAGCGGTGCTAACTCCCCAACTGTCGCACAACAGTTCGGCTCTAGGCTGATCTCTGGCCCTGTCCTCCTGACACTAAATGGTGCCGTGCCTGGGGGACTGAACAGAATACTACTCTCGTGACAGTCTATAGCTGCGTGAGCATAGCTAAGCCAGTCCATCCCCAATATGATATCATACCCGGGGAGTGGCATCACAATGAATCGTCCCCTAAACTCTCTCCCAGCTATAGTAATAGAGCATCTATAGATAGCCCTAATGGGTACTGGTCCGCCTCCCGTCATTACTCTACTCATCTTCTCGGTAGGTGTAGCTACTAAGTGGTGTTTATGTATAAACTCTAATGATAGAAAGCTATGTGATGCACCGGAATCAAACAAACATAGAGCTAGAAAAGTATACAAATAAACATGACCTGTGATGACGTCAGCCAAATAATCTGGCTCCGAAACCTGCTCCGGCTCTGCCTCAAGAGCCAGACTATAAGCCTTCCCCTGGGGTCCCTTCTGCTGCTGCAGATGTTGCCTAAACCTCTGATGCCGAGTCAGGAGCGGCGGTCCTCTAGATGGTAGTCCGGTACCTGGTACCCTTGCTACTGGGCAGTCCCAAAGCTGATGGGTGATAGATCCACAAGCTAAACACTGCCCCAACTTCTTCCTACAGATGAAAGCGTCGTGGCCTGGCTTTCTACAGAATAAACACACACCTCCCTTCTGCTGCCGGGGTCCCGGGGCTCTAACTGGCGGGGTCGGGTGATGTAGTACGGGAGGACGGTAAGTCTGCTGGTACGGCGCCGGTGCTCTCGGTTGGAAAGCCTGACGCTTGGAAGGTCCCTCGTGGTGTACATGAGCTGGCCTCTTGCAATACTGAAGACGCTCATCTATGCTCCGGGCCAACTCTAGGCTCTGGTAGTAGTCAGTCGTACCGTTCGCTACCATGAGATACCGATGTCTGGAACTAGACCATGGCAAAACCTATACGTCATCACCTCTGGGTCTGCAACTAGACTATGAGCGAAATGGCTCAGGCGACTAAACTCTGCTGCATATTCGTCAATAGAACGGTTCTCCTGCTAGATGTTCTGGAATCGTAGCCCCATAGCTACCCTAGCGGTGGTCGAGAAGAATTTTTTCTTGAACTGGGTCTTGAACTGATCCCAAGTGGCCTTCCCTCTCGCGAAAAGCGGCTCATTCCTGAACCAAACTCCTGCCAAGTCTATCAGCAGAAATCCCGCTGCCTTCGACCTGGAGGTCACCCGGCAACCTAGCTCCAAGGAGCTTCCTCTCTACCGAGTCTAGCCATTCATCTGCTACTACGATGCCCTCGGTCCCCAGGAACTCCTTGGGGTTCAGACCCATGAAGTCCTTGATTGTCCCCGCTCTCTGTCGTGGTTCTATAGGTGGTGGGACCATGGTACGCTTCTTAGAATGCTCCATGCTCTGACGGAGTAGGGTGGTCTGCTCCTGATGGGTTATTAGGAACCCCTGGATCAGAGTGAGCAGTTGGTTTCCGTCGAGAGTGACGGAAGCCTGGGCAGGTATAGTAATAGGTGGTGGTGGGAGTATCGGGTCCTGCTGGGACTGTGATGTGGAAGGTGGTGGAGGCATCTAGGTTGGTGGATTTGTGGAGTGGGAGAGTATGGTAGGTGGAGGTGGAGGTACATCGGTCAACTGGTCAACCGACTGGATGGAAAGTGTGCCATTTTCAGATGTGGCATACTGGGATGAGCGGGTAAGCACCATCTAATAAATAAAAGAACTTATAAGGACTCTCTTAAGCAAATAATCATAAACAAGAAAATCCAATTTGTAATAACGAACATATGATGTGATGCGTTTCCTATGTTACAATCCTAGAAATTCTCTAGGCGTTCTAAAACGTTATTCCTAGTGTTGTCTAGTTACCTTAAGTTTCTAATTGCAGGCATGCTTGGTACAATGACGTAACCAAACAATTTAGTCAGGACCTGCATGGGCCACCACTAAAAATATGTCACGATCCGCTACCCAAATTGTTGGGCCGGGCCGAGTCATGTCCAGCCTACGCTTGAGATAAAGCGTAGTAAGCTGTTCTAAAGACAAATAAGATAAGACCAAAGTGTGCTAACAGTTCTATATGTAATAATGAGTCAGAAATGTTCCAAACACAAAAGTCATCTTGTATATAAATAAATTCCAAGTACAAGTCTAAAATGTAAAACATGATACAGGTCCAGTTACAAAATACGTAGTCTAAAGCATGACTACTCTCAGAAGTCCCGAGCAACTATACAAACTAGACGAGTTTCCCCACAGGTACATCCTCGTAAAGTAAAGCCTGATCCTCGATAGCAACCCCATAATAAGAATCATAAAACAACTCCTCCTCAGTAAGTATACCTACAACGTTATCCTGTCAAGACGGGAGCAAGTACTGATTCTAACAAACATATAATACTAATCATGTGATGGAAAGAGATGAAATGACATATCTTGTTTTATCCAGTTTTAGATACATTTCATCATGGCAATATATATTTGTTTTAAAGTTTAAAACTGTAGCATGTACGTGATCGGTCAATAGGTAACTAGGATGTACAATGGTACATATCAATTTTCTGATGTACACATACGTACAAATAACAGCATCGGTGTATATCCATACACAAACGCGGAAACATAACATACGACAAAGTTACATATAGAAAGTAACAATGTTCGGTAAATGCATACGGAGAAGGGGGCATGATCATGTATTCTACTAACAGTTTCTCCTTAACCCGTTGTTAAACATGTGAGAGATATAAAAACTGTCCTAAGCATGGTAGGGACTGAAAATAATACAATATGTGAAGATTTAACTTGCTATCCCAAGGATCAGCATTTAACATGGTTGGATCACAGTTTATTGTTATAGCAGTATGTAAAGTTTGTAGAGGTACTTGCCTTTAGCAAAGCAAGGTAGTGATAGAAATGCTATAGATGTCTGGTGACTCGTCACTGTAGAAATAATACATAAACTTAGTTTTCATACTAAGTTAAACATTAAGACACTAGTTGTGCGATACGACTTTCTGACTGGACACCTAGCCAAATTATGACTTTAGCATAGGAGACCAATGTGGGGTGACACAATACCCAAACTAACTTTCTAGGAACTTTACACTAGTGTAGGGTGAGGTCAAATACTACAATAACTCAAATCAACACAAAACATTGTAAGTCGTAACTATTCAAAAAATAAATCAGACTGTACACTGTGTTCCAACAATTTTTGAGATAGACAAAAAGCTCACTTTTACATAAAATAAAGTACCAAAATGATCCTTGTTAATTATAGAAATTTATATTAATTTTTCTAGAATTTATAAACCCTCATAGATATTTAATAAAATCAGCAAACATATGTATCCTGAAAATGAGTTTGTTTTCCCATTTTTATAGAATTCCAAAATTACTTACTAAATGCTGAAAAAATTATATTAAATTAGCTAAATTAACATAGTATTTAAATACAATTCTTTCCAGATTTTTACTGCACTTAAATATATATAAAAATTCAAAAATAGCAAGTAACAATTCCTGGAAAATAATTAATGAATGAATTAATATTTTTTCCACGTATTCGAAATTGAACCGAAGTCCAGATACGGGACCCAAAGCCATGAATCAAGTCCAATATGACTTGTGCGGACTCTGAATATATTAGACACATTAGGGTCCAAAAACCCATGCTAGGTTTGGTCATCAAATGGCCATGATTTATAAAATACGGGGATTCAAATATATATATAAATATATTTTAAAGTGGTAAAATATACAAGTCACGAAATTATATAATAAAATAACTTGTGAATTTACACATAATGACAATTTGCACAAAATTGAATTTGAAATATATATACATATACAACAAATACATATATATATATATATATATATATATATATATATATATATATATATATATATATATATATATATATATATATTTTACATATATATATATATTTTTTTTTTTTTTTTTTACATATATATATTTTACATATATATATGTATATTTGTTATATATATATATATATATATATATATATATATATATATATATATATATATATATATATATATATATATATATATATAACAAATATACATATATATATATAAAAATACTAAATATAGAATATATATATATATATATATATATATATATATATATATATATATATATATATATATATATACAGTATATATATATATTATACATATACATATACATATATACATATATATAAATACATATATATATAATAAAACAAAATAAAATAAAAACAAAACAAAAAGAAACGAAAGGGGGGCTCGAACTCGGCCTATAGGAATAGGGGGCTTAACATTGCTCGGGCTGGCCAGGGGGTCAGTTCGAGTTAACTTGATAAGGATAGGGTTTAGATAGTTTTATAGTGAATTAGGTTAATGGGTTTTAAACCCGTTACTGTGCATTCAAACCCGAAACCCAATCCAATAGACCCGTGTCCTGACAGTTAAGGACACGAGTTTTTGAACCCGATACTGAGTCCTGTGTCCTGGGGCTAAAATGACACGCACGACACGAATGTCCTGTGTCCATGGTCATCACTGGACTCCCCAACACTGGGCGAGTCCATATATGTGTATACGAGACACAAAAGCAAAGCGGACACGAAAAGACACGTACGTGTCCGATGTGCGTTGTTGATCGGGACTGCTGGCGGCGGTTGTAGGCGTTGGGGTCGCCGGAGAAAAATAGGACGGGGGTCGCCTCGTTGAGACGCGTCGATTGGCGGTGGTGGTTCGTCGGGAAGTGGCTCTGGGTGGCGAAAAACCTAGATCTAGGGTTCCGACGAGGGAGGTCGGAGAAGACGAGCTAGGGCGTGGCTAGGGCGGAGTTGTGGCAGCCAGGGTAATGTTTCTAGGCTAGGGTTGAGTCGGGTGGCTTTTATAGGGTCGGAAAGTCGGTCGAATTAGGGTTTTAGACTTGGGTTAGGGTTAGGGTTTCGGCGTTAATCGCCGGAGATGATGACGGCCGAAGTCGGTCGGGTGACGGTTTTGCAGAAATCCCCCCTTAATTATAGATATTACAATAAATACTCCACCGCCTTAGGAAATGCAAAATTTTAAATTACAAATAGGCTCCCGATGTTGCTCTGTGCAAATTTAATTTGCACAGACAAAACAAATATTGTAAATAGTATTTAAAACAATTTAAACAATTACAAATTGATATTAAAACAATTCAAATAATTATAAAATGATATTTTTTGCTTTAACAATTATTTAAAAATCATTTAAAAATTCTAGAAAAATTCCTAATAATTATAATAATTCATTTTAAAGATATAAATGCTATTTAAAATTATAAAAATAATATTTTAAAATCTAGGGGCTTACACTGCTAGTTGATGATCTGTGTCAATAAAGTCTAGGCAGATGTTCCCGTGTTGTTTGTGATCACGTAAAAAGTGATGACGAATCTCAATGTATTTTGTGCGTGAGTGACATAAAAGGTTCTTAGTCAGGTTAATAGTGCTAGTGTTATCAGAATAAATGGAAATCTTAGTGTAGTACAGATTGTAGTCTTCTAGGTTTTGCTTCATCCATAAAATTTGAGCACAACAACGTCCTGCGGTGATATACTCAGCCTCAGTAGTTGATAATGCTACAGAATTTTGTTTTTTGTTGAACCATGAGACTAAGGTCTTTTCTAGGATATGACACGTACCGCTGGTACTTTTACGGTCTACTTTGCATCCTGCAAAATCCGCATCCGAGTAACCGATCAGGTCAAAGGATTTGGTTTTAGGATACCACAAGCCGACTGTAGAAGTTCCCTTAAGGTATCGGAAGATACGCTTAACGGCACTTAGGTGTAAATTAGGATTTGCCTGGTATCGTGCACAGATGAAAACACTGAACATAATATCAGGACGACTAGCAGTTAAATATAATAAGCTACCAATCATACCTCGATACTTACGCTGGTCGACAGGTTTGCCACTTTCATCAGTGTCAAGTTTTGTAGATGTAGCCATTGGAGTTCCGATAGGCTTTACATTATCGAAGTCGTACTTTTTCAGTATGTCCTTCGTATACTTGGCTTGATTGATGAATGTTCCATTTGAGTGTTGTTTGATCTGGAGTCCTAGGAAGAAGTTTAGCTCTTCCATCATACTCATCTCAAATTCACTCTTCATACACTTAGCAAACTCTTGACACAGTTTTTTATTTGTAGAACCGAATATAATGTCATCAACGTATATTTGCACAAGAAGAATGTCATCATCTAAGGATTTGATAAACAAAGTTGTATCAACTCTTCCTTTTGAAAAACCATTATCAAGTAAGAAGGCACTTAGGCGTTTATACCAAGCACGAGGTGCCTGTTTGAGTCCATAGAGTGCTTTCTTAAGCTTGAAGACGTGATCAGGTTTTTGAAAAGCTTCAAAGCCAGGGGGTTGTTTCACAAAAACTTCTTCTTTTAGAAATCCGTTCAAAAATGCACTTTTCACGTCCATTTGAAATAATTTAAAATCATTAAAACATGCAAATGCATAAAACAAGCGGATAGCTTCTAGTCTAGCAACAGAAGCATATGTCTCGTCATAATCAATACCTTCTTCTTGATTATAACCTTGTGCCACTAGACGTGCTTTGTTGCGTAGAACTTGTCCATCTTCATTAAGTTTATTTTGGAACATCCATTTGGTACCAATTATCGATTGACCAATAGGTTTAGGAACGAGTTCCCAAACTTAGTTTCTTTTAAATTGATTAAGTTCCTCTTGCATGGCATTAATCCAAAACTCATCAGTAAAGGCATATTCTATATTCTTAGGTTCTATTTGAGAAATGAAAGCTACATTTGCTGCTATTTTAGAATCTCTAAGAGAGGAGCGTGTACTTACACCTTTTGATACATCACCTATAATGAGTGTCTCTGGATGATCTGGTAAAAACTTCAATAATTCAAATTTATGAGTCAGATCTTCCACAGTACTCTTATCGATTTTTGTTTGTGCACGTTCATCATCACTGTCGCTAGATCTGTGACTATTGAGCTCATCAAAAGTAACGTTAATAGATTCTTCAACAATCATAGACCTTTTATTAAAATTTTATATCCCTTATTCTTAGCAGCATATCCGAAAAATATTCCTTCATCTGTTTTAGAGTTGAACTTACCCAAGTTGTCCTTGGTGTTCAGGATAAAACAGCGACATCCAAAAACTTTGAAATAAGAAATGTCTGGAATCCTTCCAAACCAAAGTTCATAAGGTATTTTCTTCGAGATGGGTCGAATTAACACCCTATTTAAAACATGACAGGCTGTGCTAACAGCTTCTGCCCAAAAATATTTAGGAAGATTATGCTGATTGAGCATGACTCTAGCCATCTCGCTTAGAGTACGGTTATTCCACTCTACAATACCATTCTGTTGAGGAGTTCTAGGACAAAAAAATTTGTGGTAGTACCCACTATCATCACAAAACTTTTTAAAATCAGTATTACGAATTTGTTACCATGATCACTTCGGATACGAGTAATCATGAAGCCTTTTTCGTTTTGTACCTTTTTACAAAATAACTGAAATTCAAAAATAGCATCACTTTTGTTTGATAAAAAGTAAATCCAAATAAAACGAGAGAAATCATCAACAATGACAAAGGCATAGAGCTTACCGCCAAGACTAGCGACTCTACTAGGACCAAATAAATCCATATGTACCAACTGCAAAGGTCTAGAAGTACTTACAGCGTTGATGGATTTAAATGTAGACCTATGTGCTTTGTTCTTTTCACAGTTAGCACATACCATATCTCTCTTGAATGGAATCTCGGGGAGTCCTTTTACCAACTTCTTAGTGCTCAATCGTGAGATATTGTCCATATTTGTATGTCCTAGTCTAATATGTCATAGCCAGCTTTCATCTAGATTAGCTACTAGGCATCTTCCTGTATTATTAGTACTCTCCAAAAAGAAAACATAAATATTATCTTCTCTAATCCCTTCATATATGGGATTACCAGATGACATATCATATATGGTACATTTGTCTTTTACAAAGTTGATACCATAACCATTATCAACCAAATGAGTTATGCTTAGTAGGTTATGTTTCAATTCTATAACTAGACAAACATCTTTTAATACAGGATAAGGAGATATACCAACAGTGCCATTGCCAATGATATCACCTCTCAGATTATTTTGAAGGAGACGTATCCTTCTTTCTTCATCGATAGCATGGCGAACAAAGATGCATCACCAGTCATGTGCCGCGAACATCCGCTATCGAGGATCCACTTGCTTTTAGCATGAGAGGGTTGAGGGTCCACCTACAAAACAAGTAGATGAATCCTTTGATATCCATTTACTGAAGGGTCCATATTGATTAGTTTTAGGTCTTCAAAATAAAGTACAATTATTAACAAGTTTCCTTACTAAACAATACGGTGATATGTGTCCATGAGTACCACAATATGTGCAAGTGAGTTTAGAAACAGTGGTAGTTGAAACTGTGTTGACATGCCTATTTAGTTTCTTTGAAAACCTATAAGTGAAAGCATGGTGATAATCGTGTTTCTTTCGTGCTTTCTGAGTTTTAGTTCACTTGGGTGTATGCTTAGCATTATGACTAAACTTAGGCTGTGCCACAGGTATTGCCTATTTGTCTAACTTGATTTCTAACTTTTTAGAAACCGCAAAAGACTCTTCATATTTAGCAGTCATGTTTGAGAGTCTTTGTTCTGTGACTAAGTGCTTCTTCTTCTCTATGTCATATAACTCTAGTATTTTAACATAGTCTCTTTCTTTCTTATCAACTTTGAGGATAGCCTCATGATAGTCTACTTTGAGTTTGGCTATCTCTTCCGTGTTACCGGTAGTAGACGTCTCTTTAATGTCTTCAATAAGACTGGACAGTCTAGCTATCTCGGTTGTGTATGCCTTAATCTCTTTTCGAGATTGCTTATACTTTTCAAGCACATTTATGTGTTCTTCAAGTAGTTCACTAAAGATATTTTCTAATTCATCGAAAGTAAAATCATCATACAAAGGGTTTGATGATACCTTATCAAAAGCCATAAGACAGACATTGGCATTTCCGCAGGGTCTGTCTTCTTTCTCTGTATCACTGGCATCACTTTCATGCCAGATACTTGTGTTAGCATACTTTCAACTGGTTGTTGCTTTTCTGCTTGGTCTTGATCTATCGTATGGACTGCTTTTCTTCGAAGTTGGACAGTCCTTCTTCACGTGCCCTGATTTCTTGCATCCAAAGCATATTGTTTCATCTTCATTACTTTCTTGGATATCTCTCTTTCTTCTATTTGATTTCTCAAACTATAGAAAATTTTTGAAGTTTTTCACTAGTAGGGCTTGTTCGTCACCACTTGATGATTCTTTCTCAGAATCATTGCATGTAGATTTTCTGGCTTGAGCTTTGAAGGCGATAGACTTTTCTTTTGGGGTTGCTTCTTCAAACCCTAGCAGATCAAGCTCATGGGTCATGAGCTTGCCCATCAGTGTTTCTAGAGACATGGTGGTGAGATCGTTTCCTCCAATGATTGCTGTTGCCTTTGGGTTCCAGTTCTTGGTTAGAGACCGTAGCACTTTTCTGATCTTCTCATGATTACTGTAATCCTTACCAAGAGATTGTAAAGGATTAGTAATATCAAGGAAATGTGTGAACATCTGTGTAATTGACTCACCGGATTTTATCTCAAAAGATTCATACTCCTGTGTTAGTCTACTGATTTTGGATTTCTTCACTTGGGAAGTACCTTCATGAGTTACCTCAAGAAGTTTTCAAATCTCGTAAGACGTTTTACAGGTTGAAACTCTGTTGAATTTTGTTTTGTCAATTGAACAGAATAGTGCGTTGATGGCACGAGCATCTAGACTAGCCTTTGCTTTTTCAACCTTAGTATATTTATCATGAGGCTTGTTTACAAGTAGGCCATCAACTACTGTAGGTGCCGGTTTCTTATAACCGTCAACAACTATAGACCAAAGATCAAAGTCAAGAGAATTTAAGAAGAAAGTCATCCATGTTTTCCAGTAGGTATAATTTGTACCATCAAATAGTGGGAGTCTATTTGTGGATTGTCCTTCACCGTTGAATATTGATTTTACGGCTGCCAAATATACTCTCTGAGGTTTGTTATATTTGAATATAACCTGCTCTGATACCAATTGTAGGACCGTTGATCACCTCTAGTGGGGGGTGAATAGTGTGAGTGCGAGTGCAGTAGAAAATAATCACCAAGTAAACATTATAAACAGAAAACTATGACAATAAAAAAGAGACAGTAAATAAATAAAGCAAGTGATAGAGAGATCAAACTCAGTGACACAGTGATGTATACTGGTATCCCTCTGAGAGGACTAATCCAGTCTCGAGTACTCTTGCTCGATGTTAATCCACTAAGGCACAAGCTAATTGAGAGCTTGCAGACTCTTACAACACCGTGCTTGGTGACAAGTGCACGACCAACTTCACAATACCGTATTTGGTGACAAGCGCACGATCGGCTCCACAACAGAGATAATTTTTATACTTTGAACAACCTCTTTACAACTCTTGAGAACCAAAAGACTCTAGATCGAAATAGATATTACTGGCTTTTGGCTAAGAGGAGTGTAGGTGTGATATGAAAACTTTTGATCGGATGAAAACACTTAATGAATAGAGAAGAGAAGAAAGAATGATTGAGTGATTTGAAATGAGAAATTCTCTTCTATTTATAGGTGTTTGCTGGGACCGAACTCGGGCAGAGTTCTGGCAGAGTTCTGATGCAAAGATTTCGCATATGAACGTTGCATGCAGATTTAGAGGCAACAATTATTTAAATTTAAACTGACCGAACTCGGACAGAGTTCGGACCGAACTCGGGCCGAACTCGATTTGAGTTCTGTCTAGGAAAAATATTAAATATTTGTAAAATATTGTTGCAGAATGGAATAGAACTTTTTGGTAGATGGAATAAGGATAGGTAGGCTGTATAGAAAAGTGGACTAAGATTAACCTAAGCCAGTATTACCAGTCGATCATACAATTTATATCCTAGACTCAACAAAGATGAAATACATAATAAATTGTAAAATGACTCGGACTAGATTCCAATGAAGGTAACTTCTGACTGATGATTTACGTGCTTGATGATGCAGTAGTATGCTTGTTGATATTGATTTCACAAGACCTGAAATGATTAGCAGCAGTTTGAATATTTTGTGTATTGACTTAAGTTCATGTCGATTATTAAAATCGGGTGTGACCATGGAATGGACCAACAGTTTTTGGTTAGTTTTTGCCGTTTTGGGCCGTTTTTTGCAAGTTTTTATCCTTTTTTTGTCGATTTTGTTCGTTTTTGACAATTTTTGCACCTTTTTTTAATGTTTTTGGTTACTTTTAGCTTTTTTTCGATATATTTTTTTATCTGTTTTGGTCGCTTTTGGCTGTTTTCCCACATTTTTATCATTTTGGTCGATTTGGCACGTTTGTTATCATTTTTGATCGATTTTGCACTTTTTTTGCCACGTTCTTATCATTTTTGGTCGATTTTGCACTTTTTTCGTTTGTCTTTTTTGCACTTTTTTATCGCTTCTACACGTTTTTGGTCATTTTTGTCGCTGTTGCTCGTTTTTTTGCCTTTTTCTAATTTTTGGTCGTTTTTTCGACTTTTTTAATCAATTTGATAGTTTTTGTATATTTATTTATTTTTCATTTTTCCTCCTTTTTTCTTTTTTGCCCGTTTTCTGCTCTTTTTCGATTTTTGCTACTTTTTTTCCTCGTTTTTGCTCTTTTTTTCTCGTTTTTGCACATTTTTTCTCGATTTTTGCTACTTTTTTTTTTCTCGTTTTTGCCTTTTTGGTCGTTTCTGTTCGTTTTTGTATTTTTTTAATTGTCTTTGGTCATTTTTTGTCGTTTTTTGCAATTTTTTTTTCCTTTTTTGTTGTTTTTTGTTCGTTTTGATCTCTTCTTGTTTTTGGTCTTTTTCGTTTGTCGTTTTGTCATTTTTGTTCTCTTTTTTATCGTTTTGGGTTAGTTTTGTTTTTTTTTTTCATCGTTTTTGGTCTTTTTGGTCATTTTTTTATCGTTTTTGTCATTTTTTATTCTTTCTTGTTTTTGGTCTTTTTTTTGTCGTTTTTGTTCGTTTTATCCTTTTTGGTATTTTTTTCGTTTTGGTCGATTTTTGTCCTTTTTTTGGTCGTTTTGCTTGTTTTTGTCGTTTTTTTTGTCTTGTCTTTTTTTTTTTTTTCATTTTTTTGTCGTTTCTTGGTCATTTTTATTTTTGGTCATTTTTGATCATCTTTCGTTACTTTTGATGGTTTTCCCCCCTTTTTTGTCCATTTTTTTAATTTTTTTCGTTTTCCATTTTTTATCGCTTTTTCGTTTGTCATTTTTGGTCCTTTTTTTTGGCAGAAGGACAAAACAATTTTTTTCCTCTTTATTTATATACTATTTAATTTTTTAATTATTTTTTTTTGAAATTTTTATTGATCTACTTTTTTTATGTTGTATATAAAAAATATTAAAGTAGAAACTTAATTACATTACATAGTAAACCAAACATATGAATGCAATTGACATTACATTACATGATTTGATCACATATTTCAACCAAACATAGTAATGTAACTGTAATTCTATTACATTACAGACTCGATTACATTACAAATCCAATTCTATTACGATTATGATTACATTACGTTGAACCAAACGCAACCTTATTGTGAATTAAGAATGAAATCAGTGCACAACTAGCCGTTGGAGAATAGAATTCAATTGGAATATAATATCCAACGTTCCAAACATTGAATGTGATGAAATCTGTTAGGAACATAGACCTTTTTTTCTTTAATACAGCATCAGCTGTATACAACAGCCCTAATTGTCAGACTTGTGTTAGTATAAATTTGTCATTTCATAATTATAATATAATGTGAATATTTATTTATAAATATTGTGTGCATTTATTTATTTTTATTTTTTATTGGAGTTTTAATATGTTGGATGTAAATGACTGTGAATATGGTAAAGTTGTTATTGGGATGTCTGTTGTAGTTTGAAGTAGATGAATATCAGATGGGTACTTTGCATATTCTTTTGATTGTATTTAATATTACTAGCAATAAGACCATTTGTTATAACGAAGTTGCATAATTTACTGCTATGCCATGTAATACTGAACCAATTATCAAAGTAGTCTGGATACCACAAAGTCAACATTTATGTTATTAATTTAGTATCAATGGACTGTCAAAAATTGACAACCCTTACAAAAATTAGGACTATCAGAATTTTTGACATCCAAATAAAAACTTGTTGTTTTCATTAGACTATCAAAAATTTTGAAAGTCCTAACCGTCGTCGGGACTAACAAAAATTTGACGGTATTTTGTTTGCATTTGGTACAAATTATTTCCATCACATGTAAGAACAGGTTTGAGCTGTGCTGAATTGTACTTAGTTATATGAGATGCCATATGGTTCATTGTTACAAGTAGGGGTGAGCATTATTCGGTTTTGGACCGAAAATCGAACCAGACCGAATTCGAATAAGAGATTCGGTTCGGTTTCAAAAAAAGTTCGGTTCAGTTTCTATTTTTAAAATACTAAAATTTCTTATTTGGTTTTAGTTTTCGGTTTCAGTCTAAATCGAAAATCGAATAAGAATTATACAATTATGTAATTACGCTCAATTCTTTGCATATTTTGTTATTAAAAATGTGTATATTTTAAAAATATGTATGTGTTTTGTTCCAACTTTGATAATGTAACAACTACTCCAACTTTATGAGCAGTTTTGAAATTCAACAAATGTGTGTATAAAAATTATGATTTTTAATATAATTAACCACGATCCCAATTTTGGGTTCGACCTATTCAGCAATATAAATAGTCCAACCGAATAAACCTAATTTATTATTCAGTTCAGTTTTGATTTTGGCTAATTCGGTTCAGTTCCGACTTTGAATTTTTAGAATTTTGGTTTACTCGGTTCGGTTGAAACCGAACGCTCACCAATAGTTACAAGGAGTAGACTAGTGATATTCTAGGCATTTAAATTGTTGGTACGAGAAAGTGGGTGAGAGTATAGTAGCATGGACCATCACATACGGATTTAATTGGAATAGCGTTGGTGGGAGAGCGTAAGCAGAAGCCAGGGACCAGTGGACCATGAAAACCCACATGTAGTTTGGAGGAAGAATACTCGAAAAAGTATGCTTATGTTATTTTATTCATATAACATATGTATGTGATAACGTAAAGTAGGTTCATATAACATATGTATGTGATAACATAAAGTAGGACCGTCTAACATAAAATAGGACTGTTAACGTCAAAAAAATTTAAATATTAAAATAGACTGTAAACGAAGTTGGCAGTCCTCCTTAACGTTAGGATTGTCAACTTTATTAGCAGTCCTAATAGACTGTTCTGAAGTAAAATATGGAGTGACTTTAAAGATTATCTTAGATTTTAGCAACATTTTGAAAAAATTTAAGGGCTTACTCTGGATTGTAGTTTGGGACGTGGATGAAACATTTTCGAAAGTAGAATCAGTAGCTTTAGCTGCCTTCCCCACCCTTCAAAAGCAAAGCAGCCCAAACATAAACTAGTTTCTCAAAACAAAAACACAAAATGGTGTTACCAAACATTTTCCATATTACTTGTATAACTGGCAAGTGCACTTGGAGATTTGGGTGACGTAGGGAGAGGAAGGATTTATCAATCGGGATGCTTCTGGGGTGGACCCTTGTTAGCAATTTGTCAAACAGAAAAAAATCGGAAAGGCAAAAGTACGAGTATAAATTGGCGCAGCGCAAATAAAATACACTAAAAAAATCAGTCAAATATTCAATAAATGAAAATATTAAGGTTAGATACTTCACATTTTTAAACACGTTATCAAATTTGGTTAATTAAACAAGTTCCCACCATATTTTTTGTGCAAAAATTAAGGATCACGTTTAAAACTTCGCAAGCTTAAAATTAACGTACTGATTAAAATCTTTTAAAAGTACGCAAATATTATTCGTTTCTGAAAGCTACGAAAAAAATCGTGTATAGTACAAGTTTTATTCGGATGATCGCTAACAAGGGGATGGACTACGGTGGAGAGAAGAAGAATATGTGAGGTATCGCGTGGTCGAGTAAGACGAAGCGAAGATCAGATGCAAGACGGGAGACCTATTCATCCATGTTTCTACTCAAATACATGCATGTTCCTGTTCAGCTTCCCTCATGGAATCTCGGGCGTTTTGAGGGTTTCGAGGAGTCCCAAGGTCCATCCATGGTTAGGAATGAAACTGTGTTAAGGCCATAGGGGACATGCCCATGTTAGAAGAACTTTTTTTTTTTTAAATTTGAAAAAAACTGTAAACAAAAGAAAATAAGGTCAATATTACCGGCCTATGAGAAAGTCGTGCACAATGTACTGCCCTAAGGGTTTATCCGAAGTCTATGTGCAAACTCTTCTCGAATTCTTCTAGTGGTAAACCTCAGTACTATCGGCTTTCTGTCGTCGCACACAACTCCGAGAGAAGCGAATCGAAGTTAGCTTTGTCCAGAGAAATTGGAAATCAAATGGGGAAAGGAGAAAATGCGAAGAGGTTTGTGTTTTTTCTTTTGCTATTCACCATACCACAACAAAGGAACCGTTGACTATATATGTAATGTACTTCATAGCTTATAGGAAAGAATATGATTTAATGTGAATTAAGAATGAATTCAGTGCACAACTAGCCGTTGGAGAATTGAATTCAATTGGAATATAATATCCAACGTTCCAAACATTGAATGTGGTGAAGTCAGTTAGGAACATAGACATCAGCTGTATACAACAGCCCTAAACCACCCCCACCAACCCCACCCCACCCCCCCCCCCCCCCCCCCCCCCCCCCCCCCCCCCCCCCCCCCAACACACACACACACACACAACCCCCCCCCTTCCCCCCGGGCCGAAATTGAAAAGAAGCCTAAACTTATGCTTAATAAAAATCATCAAGCTTAGATGTGCCCATGTGAGGTAAGCCATTGATTCACGCACATTCAACTCTTCACGGTCCTCATCCAATTAGATCATTGACTCCTAAAAAAAATCATCATGCTTATATATGGCACCAGTAAATGTACGTGATTTGCACGTATAATAACGGATAAAAAGAATATTATTCAATTATAGTCAAATATCTTTTCTAACTCATGTGGTTAAGACGTGAGGTAGTTTTTCTGTTTGGTTGAGTTCGATTTTCTATGTTGACAATTTAAACTTTTTTCAATAATTTTTTACATAATTAATTTTTTTAAAAGTAAAAGGACCCGGATATAATGATGGCTTAGACGTCTCACTTTTGAGCCGTTTTAAAGCCTCATTATATAGTGTAAGATGAGTATGGTGTGAAGCCTTGTTAGCAATTCGGCAAACGAAAAAAATTCGGAACGGCAAAAATGCGAGTATAAATCGACACAATATAAGTAAAATATGGTAAAAAATTCGATCAAAAATTCGTCTAATGAAAAACATTCGGATCAGATCTAATTCGTGTTTAGTACATTTCGTATGAATCAATTCGGCACTAAAAATTCGACATATATATATAGGGTCCACCTACCTCTACTCCTTCATAAACAAGGTTCAGTGTGAGAATAAGAAGAGGTTGGATGATGGAAAACCGAAATTTTTCTTTGATTGTTGCAAGCAACATGTGCAAAGACTCTTGGGTTTCTTTTTTTGGTTACTGTGATACTTTTTCTTCTTTTCTTTTGATAATTTTTTAGAATTGTGCCGGTCTTAATATCTAATATCAGCAAGAGTCAAGAAAGTCAAGACTGTTGGGTTTCTTGTTCACATTTTTTTGGCCAAATTTTTAAAAATTCGTACGCTACGCATTTAAAACGCCACAGGCTTAAAATTCGCGTACAAGTCCGAATTTTTCAAAAGACGTAAGTATTATACGTTTATGTAAGATACGAAAAAATTTGCGTATAATACGCGTTTTATTCGGGTGATTGCTAACAAGGGTGTGAAGTTAATTAGGCCATCTCCAAGGATTTTTATCTCCCCTATTTCTATGATATAATTCTTTTCTTGGAAAAAAACTTCTCCCAACAGTGGTTTATATTCCAATTTCTATCCTACGTGGCGTTGATGTAGGATGGAAATTTCTATGAGAATTTTTACATGTAGAAACTCTCATAGAAATTCTCAATTTAATATTGGTCCCACTTTTAAACTAAATCATAAAATTTTTCGTTTAATGTTCTCCATCTTAATATTAGGCAGTGTCACGTAGGATAAAAATTGAGAATCATTGGAGATTTTTTTGGGTACATTTTTTAGGTAGAAACTCTGTCAATTAGGATAGAAATTTTCTTATAGTACAATGCCAAGTAGGATAGAAACTCAATTATAGTAATCCCCATTGTAGATTTTTATGTGGAAACTTTGTCCGCTTTCCGAGTCATATTCTTAAGCTAGTTTTTGATGTCGTTTGACCACCTAATTAATTTCTTTTCCAAAACACAATTTCAGCAGAACTAGCTAGTACCTAGCAGTAGTATAATAGTCATAACTCTTAGATCCTACGAAATTTTTCTTCAAAATAAATTTTATATGAAAATTAACACATAGAGCCATCATATTCTGAAGGCAGCATATAAAAATAAATTTTGTAGAATTTCTTAAAGTTTTTCTTGTTAGTCTATTTGCAAACAATCGATGAAAAAACTCAGTTGCAATCCCTAAGAAGAGATGCAAAGAATGCAGTTGCAATCCCTAAGAAAGAGATGCAAAGAATGCAGTTGCAATCCCTAAAAAAGAGATGCAAATAATGCTGATTGCGTAGCCTAAACGATTAAAAAATCGAATCGCGTTTGCAATAGCGGTTTCTCGAAGGCAACAAGAGATGATCAACAACAGTTGAGTCTCAGATTCTCGAAAGCAACAGAAATAGGGAGGAAGAAGAAGAGCGGATCTCGCTGGGGTGTTGAACACCGGCGCTCAAAGCTATACCCGCAGTACGGATAAGCTCCCAGGAACCAGCAAGTTCAGGAGAACTTCTGGAACGCTCGTAAGTCAATATTTGAGACTTGAACGGGCTTCCTGGACTTAGCAGACTCCCTCAACTCTCTTCTTGGTGCATCTTTCAAAGAAGGCCAAGGGGCTCTATTTATAGAGTGGAGTTGAGACTTCACCTCTTCTCCTATCCGATGTGGGACTAAAATACCAATACTCAAAAATAGAGTTTGATATTTTAGATCATCCCACAATCAGCATAGAAGTGTGCCAGTCCACGCCTACCCCCCGAACCCTCCCGTGCATGCACGAGACATCTTGGAGTCCGCGTCCGAGTCCGAGTCCGCACAACAAAAATTAACTTGCATCCTTGTTGGATTTAATCCTTTTTCCTTCTAGAAAAATACTTCCACATGGCACAAACTTGTGCCCCACTACACCTCATGTGCACACCTCAACACAAGCAATGCATTATATTGAGATACTCACCATTTGGTGTAGCCGATGTGGGACTATCTTTTCTAGTCCAAAGGCAAAAACACCAACAATCCCCCACATATCTCAATATATGGGTTGAGCGTTCCCCACAGTGATTGTCCATCATGCATTAGGAGAGATGTCGCTACGACTTGAATCTTCCCGCATAGGTTAAATAACAGCATGATACAAGAATGGACTAAGCCTTGAATTCTGCACCATAACTGTAATTCTTCCTACTCACATAATGACATCAACTGTGCTTCTGGCTGCACATTGAAGGCCTTGTGCCAGCCTGGTTTCAGTGTATAATTTTTAGGCGTCTACAAGTTTACCCTCAAGAGACGGCCTGATATCTCTGTCAATACACTATAGGTGAGTTCTATATAAAGAGTCATTGGCATGAAGCATTGCGCTTCTTTGCGGTGCTACGCCGCTATGACATGGCTGACAAAGCCGAGGCATTACCCCTACCTGGGAACCTCATCGTAGTGTCATACTACTGTAGCATGAGGTCACAAGCCCCTTTGTAGTGCCAAACTACCCAGCATGAAGCCTTGCGCTTCCGTGTGGTGTTACGCCACTATGACATGGCTTGCAAAGCCGAGGCTTTACCCCTACCTGGGTACCTCATCGTGGTGTCATGCCACTGTAACATGAGGACACCGGCCTCTTTGTAGTGCTGCCTACATCTCTTTATTACGATTATGCAACATTAGGCTACCTGCCTATATGCGGTGCTACGCCGCCTGTAACTTGGCTAACAAAGCCGAGGCATTACCCCTACCTGGGAACCTCATGGTGGAGTCACCCCACTGTAGCATGGAGTTGTAACACTCCTTTGTGGTTGTTGCGCCACCATGCTTCCTGTAAAGCATAACAGACCTTCACTCAGTCTGAGAACTCATTAAGGCATTATGCCATCCTTCCCACAGGATCAATTTTCCGTAGAAAATTCATAGTAGACAACAGTGGTTCTGGGTCCGAAACCCTTACATGTTCCGCAGAACAAGTACCCACTGTTAACTAATATTTTTCCAGTCAATAGTCCTCCCTTGAATCAAAAAATTAGATATCTGGTAGATTTCTCTTTGAACCAATAACATAAAATTTATTGATAGGATTATAATGACACAATATTAGAATGCCTTCAAGCCCATCTTCCTTGCTGTGTCCTCGACCAGCTGACGCTTGAGACCCTTCGTGAACGGATCCGCCAGGTTTTCCTGACTCCGAACATCGATCACTGCAATGACGCCCCTTTTGATGAGATCGTTCACTGCTCTGTGCTTCAACCGCACAGTCCTCTTCTTCCCATTGAAGAGTTCATTTGATGCCACTGCTGCTGCCGCCTGGTTGTCACAGTATATCGGAATCACCGGTATCTGAGCCCCAACCATTGGAAGGTCATACATGAGCTCCCGAAGCCACTCTGCTTCATCTGCAGCAGCGTCCAATGCAAAGAATTCAGATTCCATGGAGGAGCGAGATAGCATAGTCTGCTTCTTCGACTTCCACGATATAGCAGCTCCACCCATGGCGAACACATATCCACCTGTGGAGTATTCGCTCTCCACCTCTGAACACCAGCTAGCATCACTGAAGCCTTCCACTACTGACGGATCTCCGCTGTAGTATAGTGCATATGTCTGAGTCTTCTTGAGATATCTCATAACACGCTTCACAACTTTCCAATGCTTTACGCCTGGATTGCTCGTAAATCGACTCAACATTCCCACTGCAAAGGCTATGTCAGGCCTTGTGGCAGTAGTAGCGTACATCAAACTTCCGATGACGCTAGCGTACTCCAACTGCCTGACGCTCTCCTTCGAATTTGGCTCCAGTTTCAGATCACTCCTGTACGGTGTATCAATAATAGGAAGATCTTGATACCCGTAGCGAGTGAGCATCTTCTCAATGTAATGAGACTGTGACAGCGCTATTCCAGTGCCTGTCCGGATGATCTTGAGCCCCAAGATTACGTCGGCATCCCCCAAGTCCTTCATACTGAACTTGGTCGAGAGGAATTTCTTTGTCTCTGTGACGCAGCTTAAATCCGTACCTAGGATTAGCATGTCGTCCACGTATAGACAAACGATTACTCCTCTTCCGTCAGAAAACTTCGTATAGACACACTTGTCTGTTTCACTGACCCTGTAGCCATTTGACCTTATCACCTTGTCAAACTTCTCATGCCACATTTTGGGAGCTTGCTTCAAACCATACAGAGACTTCATCAACTTGCAGAATTTGTCTTCCAGACCTCTGACGACAAAACCTTCTGGTTGTTGCATGTAGATCTCTTCGGTCAGCTCGCCATTAAGGAATGCCGTTTTCACATCCATCTGATGTATCACCAGCTTGTGTATTGCTGCTAAAGCAATTAACAATCTGATAGTTGTCATCCGAGCTACTGGAGCATAAGTGTCAAAGTAGTTGATCCCCTGCTTCTGAGCAAACCCCTTGGCCACTAGCCTGGCCTTGAACTTGTCAATGGTTCCATCTGCTTTCATCTTCTTCTTGAAGATCCATTTGCATCCGATGGGTCTTGCTCCTTCTGGTAGGTCGACCAATACCCATGTGTTATTGGAGGTGATTGAGTCAATCTCGTTGTCAATCGCCTCCTTCCAGAATATAGCATCTCTGGTCTTCATCGCCTCATCATAGGTAAGCGGATCTGCTTCCACATGATAGGTGACGAAGTCATCTCCGAAGTCTTTCGGCCTCCTCGCTCGCTTAGTTGACGGCTCAGCGAGTTCTGGTTCAGTTGTTGTCTCCTCGACAACAGCTCCATCTTGGACTACTGGTTCGATAAAGACCTCTGTCTGCTTCGCACCCTCATTATTCTCCGGAATGTCCGCGAGAACAATGTTCTTGTGCCTTGCAAACTTTTCTTCAAAATATTCAGCATCGCGAGATTCGATGATATGGTTTGACTCGATATCAAGGAATCTCCGAGCATCACTCTTCTCGGCATACCCCAAGAAGATCGCCTTCGTAGTCCTTGTCCCCAGCTTCTGAATCTTCAGATCCGGGAGCTTTACATAAGCCAGACACCCCCACACTCGAATGACATTCAAGTTAGGTCTGACTTTGAACCAGAGTTCATGAGGAGTTATGTCGGAAGTTGCATATGGCACTCTGTTCAGAATGAATGTTGCCGTTAGTGCAGCTTTTCCCCAGTAACACTTTGGAAGACCCGCAGTCAACAGCATGGAATTCATCATCTCTGTCAACGTTCTGTTCTTCCTTTCTGCTACTCCGTTGGATTGTGGAGAATACGGAGCCGTCGTCTCGTTGATGATTCCATGTTCTTTGCAGAATGATAAGAATTCATGAGACCTATATTCCCCACCTCGATCACTCCTCAGCCTCTTGAGTTGTTGTCCAGTTTGCCGTTCAGCCTCGGCCCTGAACTCCTTGAACTTCTCGAATGCTTCGTCTTTAGATTTGAGTAAATAGACGAAGGCATACTTGGAGAAGTCATCGATGAAAGTAATGAAATACTTCATCCCGGCCTTTGTAGAGAATTGTTTGAAGTCACAGATATCTGAGTGAACCAACTCCAGAAGATCTGTGCTTCGATGGACCCTGTGGAAGGGTTTCCTAGTGATCTTCGTCTGAGCACATATCTCACATTTCTCTACCTTACCCCCACACTTGGAGATAAGTCCTAGACTAGACATTTTGTTTATTCGCTTACAATGAACATGTCCTAGTCTATTATGCCACAACTCAAGAGAGTAATTCAAACTAGTGATAGCATTGACATTATTATGCTGGGTTACAACAAGCTGAATTTTGTACATTCCTTCAGTCTGAAAAGCTTTTCCGAAGAAAGTACCCTTCTTGGACATCACCATTGGCCAGCATTGATGTCCATCCTCAAGCCTGCGTTGCAGAGCAGGCTCCCAGAGATCAGGTTCTTTGCGATTGCAGGAACATGCTTCACACCTTGAAGCGTCAGAATGTTCCCCGATGTAAGCTTCAGCTCCACCGTCCCGATCCCCAGTACTTCAGCTTGTGCCTGGTTCGCCATCATGACTTTCTCGGAAGTAGGCTCATAGGAGACGAACCAGTCCTTGTCTGAACAGACATGACATGTTGCGCCAGTGTCTATCCACCAGTCCAAGTCTGCCCCCACAGTTGCAACCTGTGCTATCTTGGCAACCTGATTAGTAACCAAAGAAACCTTGTTAGGCTCACCTTGCTCTTTGGGCTTGGACTTGCATTCACTTTTATAGTGACCCTTCTTGCCACAGTTGAAGCAAGTCACATGGGACTTGGACTTCTGTTGCTTGAATCCTGGACCCTTCACTTTCAGATTCGAGAAGTCCTTCTTCTTGTGGGGAGAAGCCGCCTGCTTCCCTTTGTTCTCTCTGGTGGCTTGAACCAGATTCGCCGTTGCTAGTTGCTTGGACAGGGTGTCCAACTTCTGTTGAGAGCGCATCTCGTCCTCAACATGAATCTCGCTGAGGAGATTATCTAGGCTAATCTCCATCTTCTTCCTATGCATCCTTGCATAGATGTTGCTCCATCCTGGAGGAAGTTTTGCCACGATCCCTCCAACGACGAACTTGTCGACGAGGGGCATGCTATCGTCCTCCAGTTTCTGGCGCAGCTTCAGGAACTCTTTCACTTGGGGCAGCATGGTCTTCTCGTCTTCAAAGACCCATTTGTGGTATTTTTCAACCATGAACATCTTCGACCGGGCCTCGTCGTCGTCATACAGCTTCCCCACGGACTCCCAGATCTCTTTGGCAGAAGTCCTCTTTGTGTAGGACTCGGCCAGAGAGTCTTCCATGGAATTCAGGATCAGCAGCCTGCATATGCTGTTATCCTTTTTCCACTTCGTCTGCTTGCTCGTAGCAGTGGCCAGAACAGCAGCAGATCCTGTTGCTGGAACGATTGGTTCTTCCTCATCCAACACGTGATCAACATCCACGAGTTGAAGGTTCTGAGTCACCTTTCGCTTCCAGATCTGGAAGTGTTCGCCGTCGAATTTCTCCAACTTGTTAAAGCCGGTATCGACAAGCGAAGCACGAGTGTTTTCCATCGAATCGTATAGCTTTGAGATTGTTAGTCTATTTGCAAACAATCGATGGAAAAACTCAGTTGCAATCCCTAAGAAGAGATGCAAAGAATGCAGTTGCAATCCCTAAGAAAGAGATGCAAAGAATGCAGTTGCAATCCCTAAAAAAGAGATGCAAATAATGCTGATTGCGTAGCCTAAACGATTAAAAAATCGAATCGCGTTTGCAATAGCGGTTTCTCGAAGGCAACAAGAGATGATCAACAACAGTTGAGTCTCAGATTCTCGAAAGCAACAGAAATAGGGAGGAAGAAGAAGAGCGGATCTCGCTGGGGTGTTGAACACCGGCGCTCAAAGCTATACCCGCAGTACGGATAAGCTCCCAGGAACCAGCAAGTTCAGGAGAACTTCTGGAACGCTCGTAAGTCAATATTTGAGACTTGAACGGGCTTCCTGGACTTAGCAGACTCCCTCAACTCTCTTCTTGGTGCATCTTTCAAAGAAGGCCAAGGGGCTCTATTTATAGAGTGGAGTTGAGACTTCACCTCTTCTCCTATCCGATGTGGGACTAAAATACCAATACTCAAAAATAGAGTTTGATATTTTAGATCATCCCACAATCAGCATAGAAGTGTGCCAGTCCACGCCTACCCCTCGAACCCTCCCGTGCATGCACGAGACATCTTGGAGTCCGCGTCCGAGTCCGAGTCCGCACAACAAAAATTAACTTGCATCCTTGTTGGATTTAATCCTTTTTCCTTCTAGGAAAATACTTCCACATGGCACAAACTTGTGCCCCACTACACCTCATGTGCACACCTCAACACAAGCAATGCATTATATTGAGATACTCACCATTTGGTGTAGCCGATGTGGGACTATCTTTTCTAGTCCAAAGGCAAAAACACCAACATTTCTGAGGTCAGAATTTACCATGTTTAGATTGTTCCAAAATTGAGTCATCTTGTAAGAACGGTATTACAAATCCTTCTGGAGTGAAATTTCGTCAGCATTGTAATTAGTATGTAGATTGAAAGATATAACCATTCCATTCTCTGATGTCCAAAATTAACTAAATAAACAATAGGAAATTGTTAAGGTTTTTAAATCCTATAAATTAGGCATGGAAAAAAAATAATGTGTACTGTGGTGATTATGAATAACGTACATCTATTTTTCTAATTTTTCTGGAGTGATTCTACAAATTATTAGATTTTCGAAGATTGAAAAATTAAAGAGAAATCGCGAAAGTGGGAGTAAACCATATAAATAGTTTGGTATACCTGTCTTAAGTAGTTTATTAATGTTTGTGGTATTGTTTTGTGTTATGTTTGGCGTGGGAACAGTACAGGGAGCGACAAAGTTACATTGGTTATGGATTTGATGCCAACATTGGTGGTTGACATTAAGTTGACAGACGAACATAAAATTTTTGTCAAATTTTTATGGAGCTCTGTTATGCTCAATAGCTGATCATATTCTGATAGAAGAAGGCTTTCATGATGATGATGTGATAGGATTTCAAAAAACTGGCACACAATTGAACTAGTTTTTCTAACAAAACTTTGATAAGTTATTGTTACCATACAGCTACGTCATAAAGAAAAAGTAGAAGTTGCAAAAAAAAAATATTCTATGAATTTCTTGTAGAGATGATCCAAATCGAATAAGCAATTGCTTGGAGAGAGGATCCAAATCCTATAAGCAATCCTTAACCTAGCTCGAACTCTTAATTTTGCCTAACAAAAGATATAGAAAGGTACTGTTTAGAAAGTT
Source organism: Iris pallida (assembly GCA_029216955.1). Lineage (NCBI taxonomy): Eukaryota > Viridiplantae > Streptophyta > Magnoliopsida > Asparagales > Iridaceae > Iris > Iris pallida. The sequence goes on from JANAVB010040619.1 coordinate 18,118,565, forward strand.
CACGGTATCCATGGAAGAAATAATGATATGTTTGTAGGGAGGGAGTTATATTATAGCCGGTATGTTTTGTAGTCGAAAAATGGAAAGATGATATGTTAGTTAGCCAAGTTTTCCTTGGATCCATAAATTGATATTCTACAAAAAATAAAAAAGAACCAAAGAACCAAAGAAAAAACAACTCCCAAAGTTGACTGAACCCAATTAAATTATAAATAATATTTATCGGGGCACTACAAAAGTTACTTGAATTATTATCGGGACTAGTCCAGTTTTGAGAAACGTTTACTCATTGACAGTCAAAAACTTGCTGGGGCTGTCCACACCCCCCCCCCCCCCCCCCAAAAAAAAAAAAAAAACCAAACATTCAAATTTTTTGCACTTTCCCTCTCCAAAATCCTTTTCCTCTTTCTTTCACTTCGAAATCCTAAACTTTTTCTTTCTCCGCATCTTCCAATTCAAGAATAATCAATCATTGAGATGGCACTCAAAGCTTCTTCACAATCAAGTACAATCTTCTTACTCCATCTCCTCTCTCTCTCTAATTTTAGGTTCATATTTTTGATTTCATTTCATACATATTCTTTCCAATTAATCTATGTTAATGCCTAATTTCATAGTGTAATAACTAAAAATAGAATTAGGATGAATTTTCAGCAGATTTCTGAAGTTTCGAACCCATTTTAAGCTTTCGAACTTGAGATTTTCGGGAACAATCACAACTGAGATCGAGTTAGGGCTGTAAAAATTCTCTACAGTCCTGTATATTGTCAAGACTATACAAAATCTATAGTCTTGGAACATCAAGGACAATAAAAATTTTCTATAGTTCCGACATCCAGGACTTTAGAAATTTTTTGCAGTCCTTACTGCATAAATGTTAATTTACCTTGCTACAATTATCATTTCTTTTTTACTAGATTCTTAGACTAATAATTTTGATTATTTATATTAGTGGTCACTACTTCATGTGCAGTACAACAACTTGACCTATGTGACAGTTTTGACTACAATGTGTGCAAAGTTGTTGAAGATGACCAAGATAAAGAAAGAATTAGGATCTCGTCAGATACCTCCCAACATCACACTTGCTTCGTTTCTTAAAATGGCTAAGGAATGAGCACTCTGAGATTCTTACTGCAACATTTAAAATGTACAATAATAATTGATGTGTAATGAATGCCTTGAACATAATCGATGTATAATATTATTCGATGGTTTGTTGGAATTATTCAATAATTAGGGGCCACACATGTAAAATTAATTATGTTTGGGCTATCTAAATAATTAAGCCAAATTAAAGTGGTCTATTTGGAAATTGGCTTAAGGGTATAATTGTCATGAAAATAATGTGTAGATACCGGAGATAAATCTAATTTGATGAGGGACCAAATTAGAAATATCAAAACATATAAATATATGTATTCATTAGGGTTATGGTCCCCAACTTATACAGCCACCAAAAGAGAAGTTTTCTCTTTTTTCTCTTCTGCATCCCCATCGACAGAAAGGGAGGGACAAAGGATTCGGATTCCTCTTTGTCATTAAGGGTCGTAGCAAGTTGGAAGATCGAACCCCGTAAAAGGACGATCGCTTCAAGATCCATCAAGCCTAGCAATGGATTCAGGTACGCTTCCGTAATTTAATTTATGTTCTTCATCTCATGAATCGACATGGTATAATAAATTTCTAACTAGTGGTATCAGAGCCTCCCTGTTTGGTTCTTGAGTTTGAAGTTTTAGATCAATTTTTTTTCTTGTTGTTCGGGAACCCCAGATCTTTAGATCTGATTTAATTTAGGGTTCCAAATATTTGATTAAAAAAAAACCCCTAACTGGCTACTTCTCAAGCCAGACTATTTGTTTTCTATTTCAACCTTCTTTCTTCCGAACGCGTCCAATAAAAGAGGCCACCAGAGGTCAGAAGCTCGGCTTCTTCCTTCTACTTCTACATTAGGGGTTCAGGTTTCAAATCTAGATTTCCTTACAGCTTATCAAGCTACTTCTTATGCTGCTCTGTCAAAGTGCAAGACTCTTCTGTCCCTGGCGCAGTTGGCTGCAACTTTGCCTGCGCAGTCCACTACTCCAGCAACCAGAGTGCACCCCAAACACTCTGTGGCCAGAACTCCTGATGCGCAAACCATAGTTTCTGTGGCCAGAACCAAAAAGCCATCTGTCAGAACACCTGCACAATCAGCCAGTGCGCAAGCTGTGCCAGCGCAATCCAAGAGTGACAGCCCTTTGGCTAAACTCTCTTCTTCTCACAACAAAGGGAAAGACTCAACTTCTCTCCCCAAGCACTCTGTTGCTCTTGCGCAATCCACTGGGGGTAGTCTTTTGGCTATTCCTCCTCCTCCTCAGAACAAAGGAAAAGGCCCATTGGTCTTTTCTCAAACTTCCTCGTCCCACGACTTGGAAGACAACAGAGGAAAACGCTCTTTAGCTAACCCGTCTTCACAAAACAAAGGAAAAGGCCCTTTGGTCTTTTCTCAATCTTCTTCGGTTTTTACCGTAGAAGATCAATCTGAACGTGCCTTGGCACCAGTCAGTACAAGAACTCCTTCAAACAAGGGTTCTTCTTCCCTTCATGTCAAGAAAACTTGTACTGATCAAAGAGGTATTTTGCCTACCCCGGTAGCAGAATTCCAAGATCTTCCAACTCTCAAGATATCCCGATCGAAACAGAAAAAATTGTTGGTGTCTCAGACAGAAACCTCTGGGGGTAAATTTGCTGATCTAAGAACTTATCTCAACAGACCAACTTCTGTAAAACGTAAACAGCCAATGTCGAAGACCAAACATCATCAGAAGCAAACTTCCAAGGTCAAAAATCCTGACACCTATGCCAATGAAGTGAGCACTTTCCTGTATACTCAAGGGACAAAACATCTGAAGAACCGGAACCATGTTCCGAATATTGTCAAAGAACAGATCCCTCAATCTTTTGATCTCCGAGAACATCTCAGGCAAAAGCGGGACAACGTCTCGACACCTCCAGTTCAATCATCAGATCATCATTGCAATCACAAAGTCATTATCCAATGTTGCTGTCAAACAACAAAATGATCTGTCTTTGATCGTCTGAACTTTACAAATTCTGGACCTAAGTCAGAGGATGAAGACGAAGTGTTGTACGCTTCTGTCAACATGACCTCTCGAGACACTGGGGGTAGAAAGTGCTCCAAGCATGGCAAGCCTCGCAAGCCTAGTCGACGGTATTTAGATTTACTCTAGGAATCTTCTGAAGGAGTATTTTGACATACCTGATCCCGAAGCCGAGATACAATCGGTCAAAGAAATCTTCTTCAAGATCCTTCGGGTCATCTTCTTACTTCTCATTCGGGAGACGATTCTTTCTCCGACTATAATGCATACAGCGAAAGCTCTGAACAGACAGTGTCTTCCACTGTACCAAGAGAAGTGACAGCTTATGTTGTCAATGAAGAACCAGATGCTTCAACTTCTGCAAATCAGGAACAGCGAATCGCTGCACTAGAAGACAAGCTGAAGACCATGGCTGAAATGGTCGCTAGTATGCATTCTATCATTGTGGCACAACATACCACACCACCGACTGTACCTACTGCAAGTTCGAAAATCATAGCATCATCGGTGCCTGTCAATGCAGGACTGGGGGTAGCAGCTCCTCAAGTACCTCTTGTACAAGTTTAACCTACACCCAGTCAATCAGGTGCTGGGGGTGGTGCTTATCATGCTGTTCCTCCTCCTAGCACTCAAATTCCACCTGCTCCTTCTTCATCATCAGAAGATGCTAATGAAGCTGTCAAACTCCTGTGCACTCAGTTCGAGGCCTTCAAAGAGAAAGACAACTTGCAAAGGTTGGGGATCAAGCAACCTTACCCAGTTGAATGGAAGGAAGTCCCATTTTCTCCTAAGTACAAAATCCCAACAATCTCGCTGTTTGATGGCAGCACTTCTCCCAGTCAGTTCATTAACCACTTCGAGGTTATGACTGTCCAACTTCAACCAAATGTCGCTCTTCTTACCAGAGTATTCGTTGACTGTTTAGCCGGCGTAGCATACGATTGGTATAGAAGCCTGCCCGATGGTTGTATCACTTCCTTCTCTGGTCTAAAACAAATCTTCTTGGAACGATGTTATGAAGGGATCAACGACATGACCATGTCAGCCCTTAATAAAATCAAGCAAAAACATAATAAAACTGCTGAAAGTTTTATTGAAAGATTTCGCCGAGAAGCCTTGAAGATGCCTCCCGGAACTACGGCCGCTGTCACCATAGACACCTGTAAGGCAAATCTTTTGCCTATCATCAGCATGTGGACAGGGTCAACTCAGTTCCAAGATTGGCCATCCTTCATTGTCAATGCTAAAGCAGCTGAAGTTAGCGCTGACAAGTTCAAGCAACTGGGGGTACACATATCAAACCCCGATCGGAATGAACACCAGACATCAGGTGGAGGTAATCGCCAGAACAACCGCAAGAACAAAGAGACTTTGAACATCAACTTGAAGAGTAAAGAGTCTCTGGCTGTTAATGTAGCTCCACCTACGTCTACTTCTACTCCTTCTGCCCCTCCACCAAGGGAACCTCGTCCTAAAGTAGAGTACTCCTTTGACGAGAATGATACTGCAAGCATCTTTGATTGTTTAATCAAAAGCAACAAGATCCAACTCCCAGACCCAAAGAAGCCTGATGAAGTCGGTAAGACTGATCATCCCAAGTATTGTGTCTATCACAGGTTCATTGGGCATCCTACTCGAGCATGCTATGTGCTCAAAGGCAAGATACAAGAGCTGGTCAATGCTGGTGTTGTCACTCTGCAACAAGACGAGAAGACTGTGACTGCAAATATGGTTTCAGTTCAATTCGGTGACTTCCCTCCGCAGATGGTGCAGCATGGCGTCATCCCTATTCCCAAAGCTACCCTTGAGATCGAGAATCTCCCTCTCCCACGAAGTGAAGGTCTCGTTCCCTTATCTCTTGACAATAGCAAAATTATGCGGATTCATCCGGATCTTGCTTCAGAGTTCAAACTTCCCTCTTCATCCAAGAAGAAAGACCGCTCCAAGGGCAAGACAAAGACTTGTAACATGGTTTCTTTTGACCCCATAGTTGACGAGGAAATTCTGTTGGGCACCAGATCAGGGAAAGCCTATTTGAAGGATTACCCCGAAGCTTAAGAGAATCCTGCCTCTTCTTCTGAGCCTGCTCCAGTGCAGCCTGTTTCCACTGAGGATATTTCTTCTGCACCCTCACCGGTTGTGGTACCCATTCCTCCCAAGCCGACGGTCGTTGACAAAGGTAAACAGCAAGTCCGCTTCGACAAACCTTTAAAGAAGTCATCTCCTTTCGGACTTGAAAAGCCTTACAACTTTGATATCCTGGCTCAATTAGCCAATACACCGGCCAGGCTGTCCATCTTCTAACTCTTGCGTCTTTTCAAAGAGACTCGGGAAACTCTAAGTGAGGCTCTCATACAAGCTGAAACTTGTCTAGCCCTTTTGAAGAAGCCAAAAGCAGAGCCAGTTTCTTGCCTTCATTATCATAGTATGTTGGAGTTAATTCCAAACATAACTTTCACACAAGATGACATGCTGATGGAAGACAACAGGAACGGCCGTCCTCTCTACTATACAGGATATGTCGACTCGATGAAAGTCGATCGTATTCTGATAGACCTAGGGTCTGCTCTAAGCATCATGCCAAAGACAATGTTGGATGCGCTGAAGATCCCAGTGCATAGTCTTTCCAGTACAATCACCACCATTCTTAGATTTAACCAGGGAAGGAGTGAGCCTTTGGGCAAGATTCGCCTAAAACTCCAAATAGGCAATCTTCGCACAAATGTGACCTTCTATATCATAGACAATCATGGTTGTTCTTACAATGCTTTATTGGGGAGACCATTTCTGCATGAGCACAACATTGTTCCTTCAACTCTCTATCAATGTTTCAAATATGTTGATGATAATGGAGAGGTGCAAAAGGAGGTTGCTGATCTCTATCCTTTCAAAGGCGTCGAAGCATACTGCAACGATGCTCGTATGTATAAGGATGAATTCATGAAGGTGGTGCTGTCTCTGGATACTGAAGAAGAGCAAGAAGCAGTGCCTAAAGACACCCTTATCATACCTGTTAAGGGGCGAGTCTCTCATCCTCAGTCATCTAAGCCACTGGCTATTCACTTGCCAGTCCAGAAGCAATCAATTGATGATGATCAAAGGGAGCTCACCTCTTCTGAGCCACTTGTTATCGACTTACGTCGTAACAAGGATAAAAAGCAGCTCACTTCTTCTGAGCCACTTGTTATAGATTTAACTCATAACAAGGACAAAAGGGAGCTCACCTCCTCTGAGCCGCTTGTGATCGACCTCCGTCGTAACAAGACCAATCCTCCTCCACATTCTTCTTATCCCCCTCTTGTAATCAATATGACTAAGCCTGCTAAGGCTAAGGGTCCTGTTGTAAATACAAATGTACAGATCAATGAAAAAGCATCTACTTTCCAGTATACTGATGTCATTTATCATACTAAATGCTATTTGGATATGTTAGATAGCTATCAGTCATTTACGATAGGAGTTGTGCAGTCTCTTCAAACAGAAGTCTCGCTTGAACATCCAAAAGATTTAGATCGTATTGTTCCCGCTCGAAAGAAAGACGAGAGTCCAATACTTTTTAGTAAAGGACCGGAACAACAATTCAGTTATACGGATGATAGCAAAAGTAACGATACAGGACACCTCCAATTCCGACGTTACAGTCAACAATCAAAAGACATCATCCGAAAAATAGGTTATGACTTCAAAAGTGGCCTCAAATATGGCAAGGATAGACGAACTCCTATTCGTACTACTATTCCGGAAGGAAAGTCAGAAATGTATTACAGCAAGACCAAAAGAGGTCTTGGATATGCTTCTCCCCCGGTGTTATCCCCAGCAGTCTCTGAATCCGATAGTGAGGAGCACTCTAACTCTTCTGATTCCAGATCATGGGATTCTGACACCAGCATCGGTCAAGTTCATCGATTGACTGTCTCTTCTAACATGGTCTCCATCGAACTTCCAGAAGGCTATGACGAGGATATTGAAGAAAGTTTTGAAACAGATCCTTGGGCTCAACGAATGGATAATCAATGGGAACACCGATTCGAACAGCGAGAACTTCCTACTGAAGATCAATTGGTGCAAATTGATGTAGGAGAGAGCGGGTCACCTCGTCCAATATTTATCAGCAAGAACCTCCCAGAGACAGATAAGCAAGAATTAATTCTTCTTATTAAAGAATACATAAACGTCTTTGCCTGGAGCTATGAAGATATGCCAGGTCTAGATCCCAAAGTTGCTACTCACAAATTGAACATTCTGCCGAATACAAAACCGGTCAAACAACAACAACGGCGCTTCAAGCCAGAAATGATGGATGCAATTGACGATGAAGTCAAAAAGCTCATCGCTTGTGGCTTTATCCGAGAAGAACAACATACTGATTGGGTAGCCAATGTCGTCCTAGTTTTAAAAAAAAACTAGTAAAGTTCAAGTCTGCATCGTCTTTCGGGATCTTAATGAAGCATGTCCAAAAGATGAATTTCCTCTCCCTTTCACGGACGTCATGATCGACAACACCTGTGGGTTCGAGCGAATATCCTTCATGGATGGATTCTCCGGATATAATCAAATTCGGATGAATCCTGAAGATGAAAAACATACTTCTTTCCGCACTCCTCGCGGAGTTTACTGTTATACTGTGATGCCATTTGGTCTCAAGAACGCTGGTGCAACTTACCAACGAGCCATGAGTACCATCTTTCGAGATCATCTGCGTAAAATTATCGAATGCTATGTCGACGATATTGCTGTCAAAAGTCGTCTAAAGGAAGATCACATCCAAGACTTGAGAACAATTTTTAATCTGATGCGCCAACATCAACTCAAAATGAATCCCACTAAGTCATTCTTGGGCGTCTCTAGTGGCAAATTTCTCGGCTTCGTCATTACCTCTAAGTGTATACACGTGGATCCCGAGAAGATCAAAGCCATTCAAGAGATGCGTCCTCCACACAACCTAAAAGAGCTACGAGGATTCCAAGGTCGTCTTGCGTACATCAGAAGATTCATTTCGAATTTGTCTGGACGCTACAGACCATTTACTCAGCTAATGAAGAAGGGTGTATCTTTTATTTGGACTGAAGAGTGTCAACGAGCATTCGACGATATCAAGCGATATCTCATGAACCCACCAGTCTTGGTGCCACCAATATCAGGCATACCATTCTTAATGTATGTCCGTGCTATGGACCATTCATTGGGTGCTTTACTTGCCCAAAAGAACAAAGAAGGTCATGAACAGGCCATCTACTGTCTTAGCCGTACTATGATTGGTGCCGAACACCGTTATAGTCCGGTCGAAAAAGAATGCCTAGCTCTTATATTCGCTGTTCAAAAGACTCGGCACTACATCATTGGCCAAACTATTCATGTCATATCCCGAGTTAATCCTCTTCGGGTACTGATGAAAAAGCCTAGCACACTCAATTCTCGATTGGCTACATGGGCCATTCTGCTAGCCCAATATGACATGGTATATGTTCCTCAAAAATCTATCAAAGGTCAAGCGCTGGCTGATTTCTTAGCGGCTCATCCTATACCAGAAATATCCAAACTCTATGATGAAATTCCAGATGAGACATTAGAATCAAATATGATCTCTGAAGAATTTTTTACTTGGCGTCTATTCTTTGACGGTGCATCCAGGATTGGACCAAATGGTGCTATTGTCGCAGGAGTTGGAGTTGTTCTCGTTTCTCCAGACGGGTCAACTATCCAAAGAGCTTACTCTCTAGATGAGCCTTGTTCCAACAATGTAGCAGAATACAATGCTCTGCTCATCGGCCTTCAATTAGCCAAGCAATTAGATATCGAATATCTTGAAGTCTACGGTGACTCCAAGCTGGTTGCCAACCAGGTCAGAGGAACCTATGAAGTCCGCAATTAAGATCTGGTGCCTTACCATGAAGCAGCAATCAACATGGCTATATCATTCAAAGCCTTCTTCATCGACTATGTTCGTCGAGCTTGCAATACTGAAGCAGATGTCTTGGCCAACCTTGCAGCAGTCTTAGCCATCCCTATCAAAAGACAGCAGGTGGTGGTCATCTCTAATCGGGAGTTGTTTTGTGTCAAAAACAATCGTAATATTGAATTCATTAATCTTACTGAAGTCAATGTTATCAGTGAAGATTGGAGAATTCCTTTTATCGATTTCGTAGTTCATGACATACTTCCTGAAGATCCAAAGGAGGCCACGAGTATTCGTCGACGTTCTCTCAAGTTTTACTACAATCAGACTACTAAGACTCTCTATCGGCGGACTTATGACAGCTTACTCCTGTGCTGTCTTGCTGGTGATGAAGCAAAGCAAGTACTGCGTGAGGCTCATGACGGCGTCTGCGGAGTACATCAACCTGGTCCTAAACTACATGATCGTATCCGACGCATGGGTTACTATTGGCCCTCTATGGTATTAGATGCCATCGAATATGCAAGGAAATATAGAGCTTGTCAAATCCATGCCGATTTCATCCACCAGCCATCGGAATTCCTGTATCCGACTGCCGCTTCCTGGCCTTTTGAAGCTTGGGGCATGGACATTATTGGTCCCATCAATCCTCCTTCTTCTAGAGGACATCGGTTCATATTGGCAATAACCGACTACTTCTCCAAATGGGCTGAAGCTATACCTTTGGCTGAAGTTAAAACCAGCAGTGTCATCAATTTCGTCAAACACCATGTCATCTATAGATTTGGTATACCTCGAAGGATCATTCACGACAATGGACCACAATTCATCAGTCAAAGGTTCACCAAATTTTGCGATGATCACCGGATTGACAACGTCGCTTCGACAACCTACAATCCTGCTGCTAATGGCTTAGCTGAAGCTTTCAACAAGACCATCATCAAGCTCCTTAAGAAGTTTGTATCTACTAACAAACAGAACTGGAGTGAAAATCTTGGTGAATGTCTTTGGGCCTACCGAACTACGGTCTGCAACCCCACAGGCTTTACACCCTTCTCTTTGGTGTACGGTTGTGAAGCAGTTCTTCCCCTAGAACTTCAAATCCCGTCCTTAAGGATCGCCATTGCTAACGAGCTCACTACAGAGAATAACGATCTTCTTCGACTTCAAAAATTAGAAGCGCTCGACGAAAAGCGACTATTAGCTCAACAACATATTGAGTTATATCAAGCTCGCATCTCAAAGACTTTCAACCGCAAAGTTAAAGTCAGAGCCTTTCAACAGGGAGAACTCGTTCTAACAGTCAGACGTCTCATGACTATGACTCACATGAGCAAAGGCAAGTTCGACGCGAAGTGGGAAGGGCCTTACATTGTCAGCAAAGTCTTTTCAAATGAAGCCTATAAACTTTCAGAGTTAGACGGTCGAGTTGCAATGATGCCTATCAATGGCAAATTTCTCAAGAAATACTATGTATAAATGTAACAGAGATTTTATGTAAATATGATCAGACAGTTCATAAATAAAGTTTGATTTTTATTTCATCATAAATGATGTTACATAATATCAAGGAAGATCATTATCATCCTTCTCAACATTGGGACATGGGCCACTGCCGTCCTTATCAAAGACATAATCAGCAAAGGAGCCGAGAACATCCTTGCTTGAACCCACCAGGAACTTGCAAGCAGCTATCCTCATAGCTTCTTCTTCTTTCGTCGTCCCGGGTTCAAGCAAGAATTCCAGGATATCCCTTGGTGGCTTGGGTGCAGATGAACCTTCACCCACTTCTATCGGCTTCGGCAGATTGAGATCGGTTGGGCGTTCTTCCGGGAGTTCTTCAACCTTCGAAGCGATTTCAGCCTTCTTGGATGTATTTCCAGACGACATCTTTATGTTGAAGAAGTGGAAGTGGTCATTCCTACCAAATTTCTGTTCTATTTATAGGGAGAAATTCTCCAAACAACGAATCGACACATTCATCCGACGGTTCGTCCGTTCATTACCATCATCTAACGGTTCGTCCGTTCATTACCATCATCCGACGGTTCATCCATTTATTACCATCATCCGACGGTTCATCCGTTCATTACTACCATCTGACGGTTCGTCCGTTCATTACATCCATTTGACGGTTTGTCTGTCCATTCCACCCATTTGACGGTTCATCCGTTCACCCCGACGATTCATTTCGTTCACACATCATCCATATCAGCAACTTGTCATTCTTGATTAAGTTGTCTATTGAAATAATAATATTCGACAAATTATATTCTGCCACGTCCACATTACCTCTGAGCAGATATAATGAATATAATTATTTTCTAATCAAGAAATATATCATGTCCTGTACCTCTGAATATATTTTCTATCGCTATTATTTATATCTGACTAAGATATGCAATAAATAATAGAATCACAAAAAAATGTCTTTTATTGATCAAAAAGATGAAAGATGTTATATATCATATTGCAAAACAAGAAGATACAAGAATCTTTCTATTAAACTGGTGGTGTCATCAAGCTGGTTATCTGTTGCTTCAAAGTCTGCAGTCGCTCTTCACGGGATTCCATCACTCGCTTCCTGGCTTCTTCCATCCCAGATTTTTCATTGAAGGTTGGCATAGTTACCATTCGGCGAGTGATTTTAGCATTATGAGCAGCAGCATATTTATCTCTTTCTTGGGTTAGAGCACCGAGTTGTTGAATTGCAGTTTGATGTTCGGTGACCTCATCCTCCAGCTCTTCCTGAAGACAAGCAATCTCCACTTTCAATTCAGCAATTCTCTTCTCTTTTCTTTCAGCTACAGAGGTTACCGTTTCTACCTTGGAATTATATTCAGCAGACTTAGCAGTGAAAGTATCCAAGAGAATTTGGAAATTGACTCTCTCAACTGCAGCCTCCTGAGACATCTGTTCAAATTCGGCTTGTACTAAAAGTTCTACCTCTCCTTTGTTCAGCTCTTTGTAGCTCTTTGTTGAGGTCTCTAGCTCATCTAATATGTGATCGAGAAAAGTCACCTGATCCTCGTCACCTTGCTCACGGATGGCATTAACTAAGAAAGAGGTTGGACCTCTAACCGTGGAGAAATTAGCTTCTTCTTTCTCCATCGCTCTATCTATTAAAGGCTCCAATGAATCAAAGAAAAACTTGGTAAATGACTTGACGACAAACTGATTGGTAGCCAAAGCACCAGGAGTAGCATCTACTCCTGTTGACGTTGAAGCGGCAGGTCGTTCAGTTTCTTGTATTTGGGCGGAAGGCTCTTTGAATAAGGGAACTAAAGTGGAGCTGGTTGCTCCTCCCGGTTGTTTCTCTGCAAAATTAAATATTGTTAGTTTGCTTGTCATTTGCTACTGTCAAAGAAGATCGAAAGTGAAAACAGTCTTACCATGGTTTGATCCGGCAACAGGCCTGTCATCTGTTGGAACAGATTCTAGCTGAGCAGAAGTAGCTTCAGACATTACTGCCTGGCTACTTCCTGCTTCAGAGCCACATGACAAGTGACGACTGCTGCTAGCTATCGTCGTTGCAAGCACTATGTCCATGCACACTGGAGGAGCTGGAGAAAATCCGAGTTCTGTATGGATAAGAATAAAGATGTCAGCTATCAATCTATTAAAAGAAGATTGCTAATTTCATTCTATACCTTGGGGATCAACAACATGAGTTTCCTCCAAGGCCATTTCTTTGTCTGCTATCTTTTCTGGAGATGCCTGTACCTCAACATCCTTTTCAGGATCCAAGGTATCATTAGCAGCTTAGGGAGATATCTGCACCTCAACATCCTTCTCAGGATCTAAGGTGTCATCAGCAGCCTTAGGAGACACATGCTCTTCATCATCCCCTTCAGGATCCTGTGTATCCTCAATGTCCTCAGATGATGAACTTTCCTCATTTTCATCTTCCTCCGGTGCCTCCCCACTAGCAGTTGCAGTGGTTTGATCAACATAATCCTGCAAGCCGAAGTCACAGTCATTTAAAGCATCGATCATCAAACGATCCTCCTCCTCGCAGAGTGTTCCTGGTGTGACAGGAAGAGGTTGAGTAGTCTCCATCACCGGTAAAGGAGATCGCAAAGTTTCGTGCTCTGTCTCTGCAGTATCTTTTCTGGGCTCTACGGCCTCATTTCTCTGATCAACCTCTTCCCTCTACTCGATCTCCTCCCTCTGTTCTGGATTAGGAGTTTTATGCCCAGACTCAGAAACAGGAGTGGGAGATGGCATGGTGATTCCAGCTGCAGAATTCACCACTATCGAAGACAAGACTTGCCTTGGAGGAGAGACTATTCTTTTTCTTCTTCTGTGGGCCAGCTTCTTCTTTCTATATAGAGGTCTCTCAGGACTCTCTACATTTACTATCTCGGCCTATTTCTGAACAGAGGTCGGTGTAGCTGCTTCCTCCCGTTGGATTGTCTCGGCCAGCTGCCAAGATTGCGATCTAGTAGTAATCTTCTCTGAAGAATGTTCCAAGATCAATTTCTTCTTCGCAACTGGAGAAGAAGGTTCTTCTCTCCTTCTCCTCTTCTCCTTGGCCAGAGATTTAATAACCTTCAAAGAAACTCTTAATGGTTGGTTGACTTCCTCAGGGAAGTTTGCCTCCCTGGAGGCTTCCAATGGATCATCCACTGGTTCGTGTTCTTCGTCATTATTTGGAGCTAATATATCAGTCGCTCCTTTCTTCAGACGATTTGCTGTTGCAAAACTATCAACAAGGTTATAGTTCACAGCAAAAGTATTTGCAGCAGTATAAAACAATGAATATGTATAGAGCATTCTAGGGCCATTATTATCCTTGTTTGGCATCGAGAATACTGTCTTTGTGTCTCGAGCGTTGTAGTAGGCCCACGCTCTGGCACCATCGATCAGATACCCATTTCCTTGCAGGCAAGTGATAGCGTTGCCCACATGGAACTGATCATAATCAAATTGACGAGCGAAGCGACTCGGCAAATATGGTTCAAGATAGCACTCCTCTTCAAATCTGTACACCAAGTGCGATGGTCTGATCGTCTTCAACCATTCAAAAGCTGCTCTACCTATTGGTTGCCTCCCAAGGTCAACCAGATTTGGTGCCATAAATTCATAACCAGTTAGAGGAGGAGAGCAATAAAAATTCCATCCTTTGCTAAGGTTCAGGGTACGTCTGCAGTCTTTTAGGCTAGTATATATCCACTTGCCCTGTGAGAATCTGCGCAGAAAACTGCCACCAACTGCTCCCATGGCAGGGTTCATCAATGTTGGATGATGCAAGAGCAACCATCCGAATAAGTAGGTGTAAGGTAACTCCAGTCTAGGGAAGTTCCCTTTATCACCCTTACACTTGAGCATGGAATCAACATACAGACGAAGACCTGCATTTATTCTACAAGTCATCGCTGATAGTAAATCCATCCGGTAGCCGAAGACTAACCAGACGGCAGCAAAAAGAACACCGCGGTGGAAACGGTCTACAGCGCTCGCTCCGAGCACGACAAATCGTCGGAGCCAGTACGTCAAAAATCCTGCCAGCTGAGCTTCTTTAGATATGGACCTGTAGCCTATTCTTATAAAGCTTTCAACATAGTCTCCAACCTTGAGAGAAGGGTACTGATGTTCATCAGTAACCTTGATATCCATTCTCTTATTCTCTTCCATCAGACTGATCACTTCGCTGTTGCTGAGGGATTGGAAGAAATCTGGGTTGCATGAATCATGATCTTTTGTCTTTTTCTCAATAATATGGTTAAGAAAAAGATAAGTTAACCATTTTGATGAATAGCATGTGCCAGAAGAGCCGCTTTTGTAGTATAGAGAGCATATGTTATAATGGCACAGTAGTTCGTCGAAGACTGTTACCATCTTTGAATTTTCTCGACGGAGATTATCTAACTCGTCGTTGGTTGGGACGTACTCCTCGTAAGGAAAATCTCCCATTGGTAAACACGAGATATACTTCATCTCGTAGAGGGCCAATCCCATCTCCCCGTAAGGCGTCATGAACGTCCCTGTCCTGTAGTTATACCTCTTTGCCAAGGCCAAAAACAGATGAAGATTTGGGAGGAATCCATATACGGTAGCATGAACCGCATTATAAAGCTCGATCTCTTTGAGTTTGTCTTCAAACTGGACCAATATCCAGTTGGCAATACAGCTCCATCTCTTGATGTCTGGGTTCACCAGACCGGTTAGCCGGATATCCTGATCCGGATATCTGCCCTCAGCCTTTGCATACTCATTTGCAAAGATTGGAGTCCTCACAGGCAGCAATAAAGAAGAGTTCTCTGGAGGGATGCACCCTGGCTTCAACCCTTTGAGTAAAGAACTGTGTCGCTCAGAAGAGCTATAGAACATGTCTTTATTGTGCGGGCCTTTCTTGACATAGATCTTTCCTGTCCGTGCATGTTGAAGAGGAGTAATGTCCCAATCCATCCTCCTGGGATGGCTTGCATGAGCATATCGTGCTAGAGGGAGGCATCTAGCAATATCTGGCAACAAGATCAATTTCTCTTTTCTTTGGAAAGTTTTCTGCTCAACACGGGGTCTTGGTTGAGAACATTTGTCAATGGCTTCACCAAATAGGAACATAGGTTTCTTGTGGGTGATGGCGTCAGCAGACTGTAAAGGTTGTCCATTCATCAGACTTAACAAGGTCTCATTGTCCTGTGCTATCAAGATAGCTTGGCGAGAAGATGAAAGGGCATATTGTGGGTAGAGCACATGGGATAAGTCCTCTTTAAATTCTGATTCTGCAAGAGTTCCTACGAAGGTTTCATATTCAGGATCCTCTCTGGTATTAACTTTATCAAACAGATAAAAACAAAATTCAGTACAAGTCAAGTCATAAGATTCTGTCATCAGATTGTGCAAACTTCAGATTGCGCAAGCATCAGATTGCGCTGACAAAGCTTGCGCAAGTATCAGATTGCACTGACAAAGCTGGCACAAAACAACAGTTTGCGCTGATAATCTTGCACAAATCAGCCGATTGCGCTGACTTTTGCCAGCGCAATTCAACCGATTACGCGAGAAGATATGCTTCATAAAAATGAAGAATATTGGGTTCGTACAACCTAAGCCCTAAAAAGGGTGGTGCAGTATGATCGAATCTCTAAAAAGAGATAGGGTTCAAGGTTCAGTTATGTCAAAAAACCCTAAAAAGGATTTTCGATCGGGTTATCTACCTCGCACAGCAGGGTGCGCAGCTTCGTGACGGAAAGGACGTGGCGCAACCCGAGTTGAAGACTCGGCGGGGGCCTTGCCCTTGTCGGCGACGGAGGAGCGCTTGGGATCCATGAAAGATCGACGGAGAAGAAAGTCGGAGTAGGCTCGGGGATTTCTCTCTCTCAAGCACAATGAACACAAGTAAAGAATAATATGAAGGATGAAGGAAACTATTTATAGTTTTTCAAAAAAGTAACGGTCGCCTCAGATTGTGTCGAATAATTAGGGCTGGTTCATCCGATTGCGCAGACAGTTCATCATATGCGCAACTTGATTTAAAATTCAAAATTTAAAGTATTTCGAAATTTTGAATAAATTCAACTTTCGAAAACTTTGAAGGGGGTCTTGTAGGTCCTAAAAAATCAAGTTGCACCCATCAACAAAGTCATGAAAATCAAAAAATACATCTTTCAAATGAACTGCACAGAAGTCAAATTGCGCACCATCCAGATTGCGCAGACTGGACTACGCACACTCTCAAGCGCGCAAGCTGACGTAGCAAATGTCATCATTATCTGACAGAATCAGATCTTCTGACAACTGATAGCACGGAGAACGAGGAGACTGTTCGTTTATTGTGCAGCACGGCGCTCGAGGACAGCTGTACATGCAGCGCAATCGGCCAGGCACTCTGTTGCGCAATCCAACCTCGCGCAATCTGAAGTCAGCACAATTCTGGTGGCGCACTTCATTATGACAACTGAAAAATATACACGTGGCATTCATGCCATCAATAGCTCACTACGTGGCAACCGTCTGCACACAATCATGCACAATTCAATCAAAAGATGCCATGTGTCCAAGACAGTTGGCCCACGATCCAACAACTGCCAGCGCAGTCTGATGCTGCGCAAGCCAGTCCATGCGCAATCCAACTTACGCCATTCAGAATAACTAAAAGTTAGTTATTTCCAGAACTCTATAAATAGAGTTTCAAGTCTTCATTCAAAGGGATCAGACATAAAAGTTCAGAAATATCAGAGAGTTCAGGAGTTCTTGCCCAAGTGCTGCTGCATTCTTCCGAGGCTTTTGCCTTCAACTTCAACTTTCGAGGCTATCGTCTTCAAAGTTCACATCATCCAAGGGATAAAGCAATCGTCATCAAGATTGGATTCCTACAGTTGTACTTTCCCAGAATTCTTGTAATCTCTTTACAAAGTTTGTTGAAATAAAGTTCATACTTTTGTTTTTGCAAACAGTGCACACTGCCATTGTGCGGATGAGGTCATCCCCAACATAACCTTCATCCAACAAGACATGCTACTCAAGCACAACCGGCACAATAGGCCACTGTATTACACAGGGTATGTGGGTTCTGTCAAGGTGAAGCGAATTCAGATTGATCTAGGGTTTTCCCTCAGCATCATCCCTAGGACTCTGCTGTCAATACTGGAGATCCCGATGTACCGTCTGGCGCCTTCCAACACTACAATCAGCAGTTTCAATGCCAGCAAAAGTGAACCGCTGGGCAAAATACGGCTGAAGTGTCATATCGGTAACCTCCGAACCGAGGTGACTTGCTATGTCATGGACGCCGACGTCAACTACAACCTCCTGCTGGGACGTCCGTGGCTGCATGAGTACATGGTAGTGCCATCTACACTCCACCAATGTATGAAGTACGTGTCCACTAATGACATCATCCGGACAGAGTTTGCGGACATTGACCCTTTCAAGGGGGTCGAGGCCTACTTCACCGATGCAACCCTATACAAGTCGCTCGACGAAAGGGAAGCCAACGACGCTGATGATGAAGCAGAAACAGCAGCAGAGCCGGACATGGAGCCGAAGATAATTTTTGACGCTCCTTTGAAGATTCGACTCAAAGGGAAACCGCCTCAGATGCTGCCTCCCATGACTATCAATCTACCTGGAAGGGCACCGGCTTCTCTGGGTAGAGCACCTACTGAAGCTCCCTTGAAGATCTGGCTCAAGGGAAGACCTTCTCAGACGTTGGCTCCCCTTGCAGCAAAACTACAGGGGAAGGCACCTGTCATCGAAGGCGCATTCGAGGCACCCCTGAAGGTGCGTCTCAAAGGCAAGCCTCCGTAATCGTCCAAGCTGCAAGAGAAGGCCCACACAGCCTTCTCGGATCCCAAGGTCAGATCTGCGATGGACTCTCCCGAACCAGCCCCAGTGTTCACAGATGAAGAGTTAGGAGAGTACATCTCTGCTGATATAGATGCACCTTCTTTTGATAATGTAATCCTGCGGGACAAAATCTCGTGTTTTATCAATAATAGAGTATCTTTCAATTATTCTAGTCTTCCACATTGGAATGCCATGTATACACTAGATAATGCTCTACGGTCGTTACAAACACAAATAACGACTGTCAATCATGTAAATCGAGTAGTCCCGTCCCAAGGAGTCTATTTTATAGTCCCACCGCGGAATCGGGATGAAGAACCCATCATCTTCGGCAAAGTCGAGCGTCATCAAGACCTCCCGCCACTCGAGCCAGAACCAGATACCGGCAGAATACAAGTCTCTCGGTACACGGACAAGACAAAGTACCTCATCCAAAAGATGGGTTACGACCTAAAAAGCAACAAAGGCCTGAACTACGGCAAGGGTCGACGTCTTCCTCTCCGGCTCCCAACACCTAAAGGAAAGCCGCATGACTACTATCATCGATCTCGACGGGGAGTGGGCTATGTCACGCCACCAGCAACTCCAGAGAGTTCGAAAGCAGAAGAAGTAGAACATTCTCATTCATCCGAAGCATCAACCTGGGATTCTGATACCAGTATCGGCTTGGTCTTCAAGAAGGTGCTATCAGTCAACATGGCATCTGCCTAATCTCAAGAAGATGAAGGCGAAGACTAAATACCGGAATTCTTCGAGGAAAAACCTTGGCCTCAACGCCTAGGAGCGCAGTGGGAGTATCGCTTTGAACTGCGTGAACCCCCTACCGAAGACGAGGTCAAACAAGTTGACCTTGGGGATGGATCTTCTTCCAAACCCATCTTCATCAGCAAGAGTCTAAAGGGACCAGACCGGGAGTCTTTGGCCCAATTGGCCAAAAAATATATCGATGTCTTCGCCTGGAGCTACGAAGATATGCCAGGAATTGATCCCCAGATCGCAATGCACAGACTTAACATCTTGCCTGATGCTAAGCCTGTAAAGTAACAACAACGGCGCTTTTGTTCGGACATCATGAACGCTATCGATCAAGAGGTAGACAAACTTCTGACCAGCAGATTTATTCGTGAAGAACAACACCCGTATTGGGTGGCCAACGTCGTCCCTGTCACCAAGAAGAATGAGAAGATACGAGTCTGTATCGACTTCAGGGATCTCAACACTGCTTGCCCGAAGGACGAATTCTCGCTTCCAATCACTGACGTGATGATCGACAATACATGTGGCTTCGAGCACATGTCTTTCATGGACGGGTATTCGGGCTACAATCAGATCAAGATGTTCCCCGATGACACAAAACACACGTCATTCAGGACTCTGAAGGGGGTTTTCTGCTACACGGTGATGCTCTTTGGCTTGAAGAACGTTGGTGCTACATACCAACGAGCTATGAGTACCATCTTCCGTCAACATCTTCGCAAGACAGTAGAGTTCTATGTTGATGACATCGCAGTCAAGAGCCGTCTCAAAGGTGATCATCTACAAGATCTGAAGACAGTCTTCGATCTCATGCGAGCACATCAACTCAAGATGAACCCCACTAAATCCTTCCTTGGGGTTTCTAGCGGAAAGTTCCTGGGCTTCATTATCACGGCAAAAGGCATTCATGTCGATCTCGAGAAGACCAATGCCATCCTTGACATGGACCCTCCGAAGAACCTCCGAGAACTTCGAGGCCTGCAGGGGCGGCTGGCATACATCCGAAGGTTTATAGCTAACCTTTTCGAAAAATGCCAACTCTTCACTCAGCTCATGAAGAAGGGAGTCTCTTACGTCTGGACAGAGGAATGCCAGAAAGCTTTCGATGATATCAAAGCTTACCTGACGAGCCCGCCAGTCCTGGTGGCACCCGTCTCAGGCAAACTATTTCTCCTCTACGTCCGCGCCATGGATCACTCCCTCGGCGCTTTGTTGGCTCAGAACAACGATACGGGCTACGAGCAAGCTATCTACTACCTCAGTAGGACACTGATCGGGGCCGAACACCGGTACAATCCCATCGAAAAAGAGTGTTTGGCTTTGGTGTTTGCCATCCAAAAGACTCGTCATTATGTCTCAGGACAGACAATTCATGTCATCTCCCGAGTCAATCCACTCAGGGTTCTCATGACGAAGCAAGGATCATTGAACTCCCGACTAGCTACATGGGCGATCCTGTTGACGCCATACAACATGGTGTTCGTTCCACAAAAAGCCGTCAAGGGTCAAGCTCTGGCCGACTTTTTAGCTGCACACCCCATCCCAGAGTCCTCCAGACTCTATGAAGATATCCCGGATGAGGTCCAAGAATCAAACGTCACCGAAGAAAGCTCCGTCTGGCGGATGTTTTTTGATGGCGCTTCAAGATCCGGCCCCAAAGGCTAAATCATCGCCGGAGTGGGGGTAGTCTTAGTCTCTCCCGATCAGCTGGTCATCCAGCGTGCTTACTCCCTTTCGAAGCCGTGCTCCAATAATGTTGTCGAGTACAACGCTCTCATCATGGGACTCCATCTGGCGTAACAGCTGGGGTGGATCATCTGGAAGCTTACGGTGACTCAAAACTTGTCGTTAACCAGATCAGAGGGCAATACGAAGTTCGCCATGAAGATCTGGTTCCTTACTATGAAGTTGCATTGAGCATTATTTCAACCTTCACCAAGTTTTTCATAGAACACGTACCTCGGTTATAAAACCTGGAGGCTGACGCTCTGGCTGGCCTCGCAGCCTCATTGGCAGCACCCCTCGGGACTCAACACTACGTTACGGTAGTTGGTCGAGACTTGGTCTGTCCTAAAAACAACCTATACTCACACATGATCCATGCCATATCAGCAAGTGCTGGTGTTAATGTCCGAGATTGGAGATTCCCATTCATCGACTTTGCTATCTACGAAATTCTCCCAGAAGACCGGAAGGAAGCCGTCTCAGTCAGGAGGCGTTCCTTTCGATTCTTTTATGAAACACCTACTAAAATGCTGTACTAACGCTCCTACGATGGACTTCTCCTTCGATGCCTGTCCAACGAAGAAGCAGTCGAAGCCCTTCGAGAAGCTCATAACGGAACTTGCGGGGCTCGTCAACCTGGGCCCAAGTTGCAGGATCGACTGCGACGCATGGGTTACTACTGGCCAACCATGGCAGCCGACGTTGTCGACTATACCAAAAAGTGCCATGCTTGTCAGCTTCATGCCGACTTCATCCATGCACCGTCGGAACCACTACATCCTACAGTCGCCTCTTGGCCCTTCGAAGCTTAGGACATGGACATTGTAGGACCTATCACCCCTTCTTCATTAAGGGGACACCGCTTCATCCTAGCCATCACCGACTACTTCTCCAAATGGGCAGAAGCAGTTCTGCTGATGGAAGTGAAGAGCTCTAGGGTGATCAGCTTCATCAAGCACCATGTCATCTACCGTTTCGGGGTACCTCGAAGGATTATCGACGATAACGGTCCACAATTCATCAGCCATGTTTTCAGCAGATTCTGTGACAAGAATCGTATTCTGTACCTAGGTTTTGGAACGGAACAAAAGCGTTCTAGATTAGAAAAGTGTTCCTATTCTGTTTTATTTTAATTTTGAGAATTTTTTTTTATTTAGGTACACTTTTATACCATTCCAAAATATGTTCCAAATTGAACATCCACAAGTGTGATTGGTCTTCTCTTATATAATGGCTAGTATTTGATCTTCCTCAACTTAAAACTCAAAACCATAACCCTAGATATAATACAAAAAATATATGATAGGAGCCAGAAACTCGAAATCTTTCTATTCTCTTTTCCTCTCGTCCACATCCAGAAAACAACCTCCACCCCTATCACCATCTTCCGCTTCCTCTACAAAACCCTAACCGTAGATTCCTCCAGTTCTCATACCCGTAAGAAAAACCTAACCCTAATTTCTAATATTTTTAATACCCATTCCCCTTATCCTTTCTCCTGGCCGTCCCCGACTCCACACTCCTTCCTCCGCGATGATGACTTATCAGAGCGCGTGCGCGTGGCAACCGTGTCCGAGTTCACGAGTTACTCGAACTCCTCCACCTCGTTTCCTCTATCGACGACCCAAATCTCCTCACCGTATTATCTCCCTTCCTCTATTCTGACAAGGCGTGGTCAGCGCACAAACGACCAATTTTGTCGAATCGAGCTTCCTCTATCTTTTGGAAAATATGCAGGTAACACATTTGTTGGAATGCCACAATGAGTGAGCCACTTGTGATTAACTTGTAGTTCTCTTCTTAGAAATTTTGGCTCGTATTTGTAGTCTTAGTGCTAAATATTAGGTGCCCATGTTTTTTTTATCAAATTTAGAGCAATATTGTCGCCACTTTTGTCAAATATGTTGATGACCCATTTGTGTAATTTTTTCAAACGCCCATTGCTGTGATTAACTATTTATTAGTAGTGTTAGTGGAAAATTACTACCATGTACAATTTTTAGCCCTTGTTGTTCCTTATGTGTTAGTTCTTATGATGTAATTTTGGGCTTTTATTGGTAATTTCAGTGTTAAGTTTTAGGTACAAATGCTTTTGTTTTGTCAATTTAGCATGTTGTCATGACCCATTTTTAAGAATGTCACAATAAGTCTAATACGAGCAATTTTTAAAGTACTATTGCTATGCTTGATGAATCAGTATTTTAATTTTAATATTTGTTCAACGTCTAACATTTTTATTTCATACTTAGTTGAATTCCTTCTTTTGGTGTGCTTTTAAATGTATGTTTATACTAAGTTTGTAATAGCTTGTACTGTCTTCTTTTACTTACATTTATAACAATAATGCATCTTTCATATTCTTAATCCCTACTTGTCTGATACCTAGCTAAAGTACAATATATTTCTTCCCAATATTATTCTACTTTCTATCTATCTAATATGTCAAGTTTTGTGTTTTGTTATAACCTATGGTTGTAGGAAAAGAAGAAGAAAAAAAAATGGCGCTTTCTCATATAAGATTTCTGGATATCATTATGTTCTTGATATGTTGTGGAGAAGCAAAGTATCTGAAGTACAATGATCCAAAGCAGCCGGTAAATGCTCGGATCTAGGACTTGATGGCAAGGATAACCCTTGCCAAAATGATTGGTCAAATGACTCAGATTGTCCGTCTCGTCGCGACCCCTCAAGTAATGAAAGGCTACTTCATAAGTATATGTATGTATACTATCTAGCCATATCTATGAGTTAGTATGAACTAGTACAAGATAGATATAGTGTTGAGATTGTAATTTTAAATCCCATTTGGGTGGCCAGGAAGCGTGATCAGTAGCGGGGGGAGTGTGCCAAGCCAATGGCAAGCGCCAAGGACTGGGTCGAAATGGAAAATAGATTCTAGAAGGGCAGTTTCTCATACCGTCTTGGGATCCCAATGGTATATAGGATCGACACAGTCCATGGCCACAACAAATGCCTACAAAGCAACAATATTCCCGTACAATATTGGGCTGGGAGGTGCCAGGCAAGTGCCACCATGAACTCGTTAAACCTTTGTGATTTCTTACCCTTTTTAATCATTATTATTTCATGTTATGTATAGCTGTGCAGAATATGTTAAGATTTGAGGGTGATGAACTAAATATATTCTTGAACGTACTGCAATCTTGGTTAAATTTAAAATTTTTGCGACCACTCAGAATGATCCAGCCTCGATGGTGTACTTGAATCACTGCCTTCTCTTCTATAGGGATCCTGAACTGGTGAAGAGGATCGGGGCTACAACCACTCTCGAAGTTCGAGCCACGTGCATTCAGTACAATTTCTCTCCCTGTATCTCGATAGGCTTGCTAACGACCTTGCAATCGCGTAGATAAGCATATATCTCTGATATGGCTAAAGACTTTTTGTGTAAACAATTTTTTTGAATCAGTTCAGGCCTGTAGAGATCCAAAATGCGGTCTATGCTACAAAACCTACAGTGAGTCCCCAAGATTGTTCAGGAAATGATAGAGGTAATCATCCCTGGACTACGGGTGATTTGCTACCAAATATATCTAGAGGTGTTTTATATTTTGTTGGGAAATAAGTACTATAAATGGAAAATATGTAATATAGCTTAAGTTACTTGTAGCTAGTCTCATTTCTAAAATCATCCAAAGATTACTACTATTACTACTACCTGCTCTGACAGAGACAAGGTCATGACCTGTACGAAGCATTTCATTAGAGATGGGGGACACGAAAAGGGATCAACGAGAACAACACCATCATTGACTGGAAAAGCCCCTTGAGAATCTACATGCATGCTTACTATGGTGCTATCGTAAAGGGTGTCTCCAGCATCATCTTGTCGTACTCGAGCTAGAACGGAGTAAAGATGCACGCCAACCGCGATGTGAAGGTTATACTTCTAATTTGTCTTTACTGCTTGTTTAAGTTTTCATTATTTGATATATTTTATTAAGCAAGTTCAGCTTCCTATTTGGAACATGAGATTTGATTGATCCAATAAGTATATTTTTACATCATGCTATAGCAAATGAAAAGAGCCAGCCTAATTCTACAGGCTCTTTATAACTGCTACATTCCCTTTAGTTTGTGTGACACGGTCGGGGCACAACAAAATATATTTGTATATTGTTGCTGTGTCTATATATCTAAATCATAAGAATTTTTATTTGACTAAAAGCAAACACACTCTATCCCAAAATTGTTCATGTTTTGAGGCAATTTCTTCATTTGCAAGATTAATTTGTTCCAAAAACTCTGCTGAAAGTGATGCTTGTGATACTTCATGTACTCGGTTTTGATTTTGATTGTAATTATGCTATGTTTGTGACATTCTCTTTTTATTGATTGAGTTAGTTACTTATCTTGTGATCTTCGAGTATATGATTGGAATATAAGTTGTTCATGTTTTTATTGCTAATTTGTTTTGGTGTTTCCACCAATTCAAGGGCGTATTCATCAGGTACATTATCAAACAATATTTTAAAGATTTTCTTCATTCATTTTGGTAGTAATGTTTTTGCATTAGGCCTTAATGTTGGAATCCTTAAATTTCCATAGGTAATTAAGGTAGAACCACTCAACAAGGGAGAGGAGGAGCCACCATACAGGTATGTAAAAGTAATTCAGTTCCAATTTGGATCTAGTCAACATATGCATCCCTTTTGTCTTGTAATCATTGTAGGAACTTATTGTATTCATTCTTTGACCCTTTGCCTAGTAGTAGTATGTACTATTCTACTCTAAGAATGTAATTTCTAAGAAACGTTCTTACTGCAGCCAAGACCTACATTATTTGTTTCTCATTGGCTGTGTATAGTCCTTTGGGAACACATTGTAGTTAAGCCTGCTTTTAAGTATGGTACATTGGTTTTGGCATTTAGTCCTAAAATGATGCTCTTTTGTGAAGAATGGGCAGCACCTGCACACCTGTTATGACTATTTTATACGGGGGATGTATATCTTACTTGTATCTACGTCTTATATAAGGTAAGTGAAATGAGAATGTTAGTGAATAAGTGGAGACAGAGGTAAGGAGAAAAATGACTGCATTTGTGGGAACTATAGGTCCGATTGAGGAAAAGATGATGGCAGAGAGATAGGGATGGTCTATACTTGCATTGGAGATAAACAGAGCCCATCCCCATCCATCTAAGAAGCAACATGATTATAGTTGAAGGACATTCCAGGATTACGGGATAGACCCTAAAAAACTTGGATTAGGACTACAGTCGACAACTGGTCAAAAAGCAGTGTCAAGTATCTTCTACAGCATTCTGATGCTCCAATATGATGGGAGAAGGCTTGAATGATTATAGCAAGTACTTGTACACGTGATCACAAGTGTCTGATACTTATACTACACCAAAATAGCTAATTAGGAACACTAGACGTTTTTCCCCTTTAATTCTAAACTGTAGCAGAGGTAAATATTGACCACCACTTTGTTTTTAGAGGAACCTCTCTCTATATGTTTTTGTTGATGATATACTAAATACAAACGGTTATTCATTAATATCCAAGCATTATCTTTCACGCACATGCCCTAATTATCTCTTCTCTGTATAGTGGTGAGTGGATTTATACATGCTCCAGTAAGTTCAAAAAACTTTTGATAGTCTGGTGAACTCTCAAGCACGGGACATCTTGAAAAAAGTCTTACTATTCTGCGAATTCTCGCCTTCAGGTCAAAATATTCCATAATGCATATTTAGCAAGACTGCTAATGATCAGAAATGCATTTTTTAGGAGGTAACATAGTTATATAGAGAGTAACAAAAGCTTTCTATACTTGGTCCAGGTAAGCATAGTAGGTGAGTATTTAGCCTTGGTTCAAGGTATTGCAGAATTCTACTCATGATCAGTTTGTTAAAGTGATCTCCCCATCAACCAATTGTGACAAAATGCAACTACTTATAAGTGTGTATGTAATTGTTCACTTCATTTCATTTGACTCTCTAATACTTTTTTTTTCCTTCATCAAATGTATCAGTACTCATTCCATTGTCGTCGAGGAAAAGAATATATTTTCAACATTGTGCAATGAGGATGGTCATATCCATCCAAGTTGCAGGTTTATTATTTGTATGCTTGATTGTACAGTACAATAAATATATGCTTGATTGTACAGCACTCATTTTCAACAATGTGCAATAAGGATGGTCATATCCATCCAAGCATTTTTTTCAACAATGTGCAATGAGGATGGAGTGAGTTATGTAGTCCTTACAATATTTCCTTGGACACCAACACACACAATGAACAACTCACTAACACTCATATTCACCAATGAATTTCTACTCTCTTCTTCACTTCAGTTTAGACTAAAGCTGAAACCTTTTTTCTATTGCACTAGTTCATGGTTGTTTATTGTTTTTTTTTCCTTTATGTGTCTCGTTGAATGACTAAGTTCTTAATTGTGATTAAATTATTTTATCATGTTTTTAACAATCTTTGAAATGTTTACAGGATGTCATATTTTTGGTTTCCTCGGTTATCATAGTTCCCGTGCCTACGCTCATTAACAAGAACATCAAGTGTCAAAGTCTCAAATTATTTTTACAGCTCAGATATTGTTTTTTGGTGTGGTAGACAACTTGTATTAAACTTACAATGTTTATGTAAGACATTTGGCTACTTTGTGTATGTAGCTTTAACATTATCTATTCTACATTTATAAATTCTCAAGATGATTACAAGATTGTGTCAATTATTCTTTTTTATAAAATTCCTTGGAGCGTTACAGGTTTTGTAAGTCATAGTACTTATGCTAGCTATATATTATTTCAAGCTACACGTGTGCAATTTCAAATGATGTGGGCAGTCATATATATATATATATATATATATATATATATATATATATATATTGAAAACTGGAACACTTTTTAGGTGTTCCAAAATTTGGCGTAAAAAGTATTCTGGGATGCTTTTCTTAGGAACGCGTTTCTATTGTTCCAACATTGGAACTCTTTTTAGCCGTTCCAATAAGTGAAAAAAAAGTAATTTGGAATATTTTGTTGGAACTCTTTTTTGGAACACTTTATCGTTGGAACACCATAAAAGCGTTCCAATAAATGTTTACTGGAACGCCTTTATTCCGTTCCAACAAATCTGGCAGCCCATAAATAGGCACGGAATATAGGCGTGCCTAAAATTATTTGGAATGGAATTTTAGCGTTCCAAAAGGACCTTTTTGGTGTAGTCTAGGAACGTAGACATGCCAGCCGTATAATAAATATACGTAAGCTGTAAAATGCAGTAGTACCATAACTAATCTCATCCACACAAAATAAATAAATAAAAGATATCATATAATGATAATAAATTATCTTGATACAATATGTTGGTGGAGACAAATCCACTACCAACAAGTAAAGGAAAAATACATGACAAAAAGAAATGAATTTGGCGAGCGAAGCGAAGACGATCCAAGTGCAATCATCCTTGAAGAAATAGTGATGATCACGGTTAGAGCTAGAACACCTGCGAAAGACAAGAGCACACACCTGGAGAGATAACCAGGTCCTCAGAGGGACGTAACAAGACACATAATATCATGCCATATAAACTGAATAAATATTGCTCAAATAAATAAGTCAATTAAATTATAACATGGTCCAATACGCACCTATTGAACTAGCGTACCATCCCCCCAACCAAACAAGGACATGAGATGGTAAACTAATTCACGGTGATGTATCTTTCCATGCTATGAATCCAATGTGGTATCCGGACCCCAACAAGGTTCAATACCTTCTCATCGAAGTAGTAAGTCACACCTACAACCAAACAAGGACAAGATGTGACGAACTAATCCGCGACAAGTTATTGTTCCAAGTCACAGTCAGATACAAGTACCCAAACCAAAAGTACTCATACCTAACGGATAAAGGTGCCTAACCAATCTAAGTGAAATGTTGTTAAGAACAATCCTTCTTACGCATGGACCCTGGCTAAATAGGATCGGCATGGTCCCCCCTTGGGCACCAGAGGCCCCATCAGTAAGAGCATAACGTTCCGCAGAACGTTAGTGGCCGTCAGTAATCATGGGTCATCAACCCGGTATCTCCAGCGGAGCTTCCGGGTCACAAGGGAAAGTGCATCGAAGCCCATACGCTAAGGAATTGTCCTTTCCGCCCAATGCCTACTATGTTGTATCCATAACAGAAAACTTCTATAACCGCTAAGTCAAACTAGCATGCAACCTCTATTAGCGGTTATTCCTATCGCACAGCTTGTACGTACTGGTGGCCAGCTAATCACGCACGTCCGTGTTCTACATGCGACACAACTTCATAGTACTACGTGTCAAGGCCAATGAATGCAACACATAAGGTGGTCCCTTAAATCTAGGTTTAATATGTAAGAAAAATAATACATAGCAGGAAATATAAATGAACAGTAAGTTCTAACAGGTTGTGACATGTATCACAGTTTATTTTGCATAAAGAAAATAAATAATGCATGAAATATGAGCTAAAATAAATAAACAGCAAATGGCAAGGTGTCTTGCCTAGTAGGACGCCTGGTGTACTGCAATGCTCAAGGTGGTACGAACTGCGACCTCGGAATAACAACTATGCAAGGTGCCCTCGGATGGTGGCACGGACAGTTGCATTGGGTCCTGGACGGTTGAATTAGTTAGGTTCGACATAAGGTAGGCTTGAATTGGCAAGGGATTGTGAATAGGACTAATCGCAGAAGAGGAAGATAATCGAAGGAATTGATAATAAAAAATATATACGTTTTTAGGAAACTATTTATAATACTCATAAATATAATCTTATTAACAAAAATAGTTTTTAGATAAATATTTGAAGAAGCATTAAAATCGCTTTTAGGCAAAACTTTTACCTCTACAAAAAAATATCAATTTAAGACAGAAAACCATATTAGTTAAAACAATTTTTGTTCAAAGCTATATATTTTCATTAACTAAAAGTCGAGAAATATTTATAAAATATTGAAACTATATACTTTTAATAGTCAAAAGTAAATTAATGCCAAACAATACTTTCTAGGGTAGTCCATAAAATGGATAAAATACTTAATAGTATATTTGAAATCGCTAAACGTTCCAAGCCTAATAATATATCTATCTAATTTTATTTCCGAGAAATCTTATAACAAAATACTAATAACCATATATATATATATATATATATATATATATATATATATATATATATATATATATATATATAAAAGAATTCTAATAAGATTATTATACACGAAATACATAATAATAATAATAATAATAATAATAATAATAATAATAATAATAATAATAATAATAATAACGGTAGTGTACAACAGCTGTAGTGTTGCTTTCACCAAAATACAACTAAATCATTAATCGACATCTAATAATAATAACAATAATAAAATAACAAATAATAATAATAATAATAATAATAATAATAAGGATTTAATGAAACACAAAAGCAACAAAATAATAAAAATAAAATAAAAACTAAAGCTGCTGCTTTAATGAAACACAAAAGCAACAAAATAATAGAAAAAAATAAAAACTAAAGTTGGTTTCCTCTTTCGAGGAGAACAATGCCTCAGTACCAAAAAAAAAAGAAAAAAAAGAAACATAAATAAGTAAATGAAGAAAGAGTTTAGAGAAGGGGAGAGAGAGAGTAACTGAAGAGAGGAGAACGGAAGAGTGAGAGAGGAGGAAGAGAGGAGGCCGGGCTCGTCGGCGGGCGGAGGACGAGGAGAGGAAGGGCGGAGAGAAACGGGAGAGTGGCTAGGTGATACTGTGCATTGGAAGGAGGGCTCCACGCAGAAGCTCGACTCCACCGGAGACAGGAGGATGCGGGGAGCGAGCCTGGTCTGCTGCTTGCGGAGGTCGGAGGGGGGAAGAGGAGGGTTTCGGCTTTGCAGCGGAGGCGGCAAAGTTCGCGACGGCTCTGCGGCCAGAGGATGACCGGAAAGCCGATCTGGCGACGGAAGAAGCGGAGATGGAGGAACGGGGAGGAGTTCGAGGCTGGCTCGGCGCGCGGAGGTCGACGCACGCGCGACGATGGTCAGAGAGAGGCGGAGGCCGTGGCGGCGAGAGATGGTCGGTGACGGCGACTGGAGGCGGCGCTGCGGGGCGGAGCGGTTGACATGGCGAGTTCGGGGCGGCAGGTGAGTCTAGTTTTAGGGTTTTATTTTCCCCCTTTTTGGGATAGTGGTGGCGTCGTGGGCTTCCGCGGCGATGGCCACGGTGGCGGTGTAGGTATGGGTGGCGATGGTGGTGTTTCTGTGGTGGTGATTTTAATGGTGATGCTGGTGGCGGTTATGGGTGCAAATTGGGGGCTGGACCGATGGTGAGCGGCCGATGGGAGTTGCAGGGTGGTTCTGGTGTTTGGCGTTTGGCTGGGTGAGGTCGCGGTGTTAGTGATGGCGATGATGATGGAGATGTGGTCTGGTGGTGGCGACATGTTGCCCGGGGTTGGCAACAGCATTTGTCGATGGTCGGGGTGGTATTGTTGGCAGTCAGGAGACGACACGGGTGGTGTTGGTGCGGCCATGATATTGGCGGGTGAGGGTGATGGCGATGGTACGGGAAGACGACGTCTATGAGACGAGGGCGACGATTGGGTTATGTTAGGGATCTAGGGTTGGGTCGTATTGTGGGATTGTCCGATACGACATGGATGGACGTCCGGGTTTGTCGGACGGGACAAAAATAATGTATCTGTAGAAGAAGAGAATTAGTGGATGGGATGGTGGACATAGACACGATTCACGTAGATTTATGGAGAAATTTTGTGGGAAATAGAAATTTATGGAGGAGTATCTGTCTATTTATATGATGTGGGAATTCCCAGTTGGATAATGATTAGGAAGATTTAAAACCCAATTAGATAATTCATCTATTAATTTAAATCAATCCAAATCGAAATCAATTTAAATCTAATTAATTTACATCCTTTAGTTTAAAATAAGATAATTCAAATCCCAATTATGGATATTAATTTAAATAAAACCAAAATTCAAATCAAGATTTAAATTGTCACAATAATTTCAAAATATGTTTTTCCAAAAATACTATTAATAATAATGAAATTACATTATTATTTAAAATAAACTAATAATTAATTACAAAATATATATGTATGCACAAATAATATTTACAAATATACACTTTTCTAGTATACCATTTTATAAGAATATTATTTATTATTATAACTGTCTAAATAAAAGGCTTTTCATAAATAAAATCATAAATTTAGAAATTTTGATAGCTAAAAATAATTATTATATATATTATCTTGAAACTATAAAAATAGGAAAAATATTTTTCTAAAAATATGTACGCTCGCACATATTCGCACTCGTCGAGCAATTACGAAAAATAAAATTTCATGCGCGACGTACAATACAACTACGTGACGTACAATACAAAATTTTTAAATCAGTACCCAATTTAATAAAAAAATAGTAGAAATTTAGGGGTTTTACAGCAGCTAACGGATTGGCCGAGGCGTTTAACAAGACTATCGTCAAGCTACTCAAAAACCTCGTGTCATCCAAGAAACGTGACTGGGACGAAAAGCTCGGCGAATGCCTTTGGGCCTACCGCACAACGGTACGGACCCCGACGGGCAACACACCATTCTCCTTGGTCTACGGGAGCGTAGCGGTACTGCCTCTCGAGATCCAGATACCCTCACTCCGTGTAGCGATCACAAATCGACTCACAGAAGAAGACAATCAACGTCGCCGTCTGCGATAATTGGAGGCACTTGACGAAAAATGTCTCCTAGCTCAATAGCGCATCGAACTCTATCAAGCCCGTATATCACAAGCTTTCAACAAGAAGGTCAAGCAGAGGACTTTCCAAGTAGGCGACCTGGTTCTGGCAGTCAGGAGGCCGATGGTGTTGACTCACAAGACACCAGAAAAGTTCGAGCCTAAGTGGGAGGGACCTTTCATCATAGAGACGGTATACTCAAACGGTGCTTACCGCCTCGCCAAACCCAACGGGGACTTGTTCATGATGCCCATCAACGACAAGTTCCTAAAGAATTACTACTCTTGACATCCTTCAGACATATACTTCTATCTCCACTCAACAAGGGAGTCTGTGGACCCAATCATCAGGGCTCACGTACACCTCCCTTCCACAAAATCTTATGCTTCTGGAACCCAGCTGTTCCGTGGCGTTCTATCCTCAGTAGAAGAACAACCACGTCCATTACCTCTAAGTTGCTCTTCTACGCCCTGCAAATCATAATCTGACACCATGTAGGATTATGCTGCTTATTATGTTTACGACGTCCACATTACCTCTGAGTAAACATTTCGTACAGACAACTCCTGTGTTGTCGTACATTGATCGCAGAACTTCCATGTCCATATTACCTCTGAGTAGTTCCGTGTATCTCCCCAGAGTCACTCCTACCACGTCCATAACACCTCTGAGTAGGAAGATTCCGACATTTGAACCCCATATTTGCCACATCCATATTACCTCTAAGCAAACATGTCGGTTCTCTCAAACTTATTATTTGTACCTAAAAACCAAGGTGCGTAAAAGATAATGGGTCCAAACAAATCATCAAGTTCATGACAGCAAGAATGAACACACCACAAAACTCTTTATTCTTTATCTAAAAATAAAGGATTACATCCCCAGCAGGAGTTGTAAATTACACAAAATAAAAAAAAAGGGAGAGGCTACAACCCCTAAGCATCACCGGGATTGGCTGAAAGCTCTTCGATCCGACGCTTTAAGTCTTCCGCCCGAGTCTCTGCGGTCGCCAGGACTCGGCTTTCGGCTTCTTGACGCATCTTTTCTATGGCCTCAGGGGAAGTGTCATCCTCATACTTCTCGTCCAACTGTTGCCGCTGCTGGGCCAGGGAAAGAGCCTGACGGGTGAAAGCTGCTTCCTCCTCCTTAGATGCTACATGTTCAGCCTGGACTCGCTCAGCATCTAATAAGAGTTGGGCCCGCTGGTCTTCAAGGAGGCGAATCATGGCATTAACCTTCGCTATACTAGCATCCAACGCAGCTCGCAACTCCACCTTCTCCTACGTGGACTGAGATAGCCTCTCCACCGCATCCTTAGCTTCGGCCACCTCACGTTCCCAGACAGCCACGATGGCCTGATAAGATGACTCAGTTTCAGCGATCAACTTCTTCTTTTCTGCCTCTATCAGAGCGGAGAGATCATTTCGCTGGATACTCTGAAACTCGAAAAGCAGCTGGTCGAGCTCGGCCATCGATGCCTCCAGAATCTTGGCCATATGGTTATGGCCCTGGTGGGAACGTATCAGACCAATGTGAGGGAGCGCCATGGCTTTTGCCATCGCGAAATTCCTATTGGCATTCATCACTGTCGATATGCCCCTCTGCAGCATCTTGTACACCGCCTCAATAATAAACTTCATATACTCATCCGTATCCGTCAGCACTTGCGGCGTCATAGCAGGAGTTGGAGGAGCTGCTCTAGACGGCGGACCGGAAGAAGATCCGTCGGCTTCAATCTGCGAGGCTGAAACCTCGACATCAACGGACTCTCCCTCAACGGGGGCTTGAAGTTTGCCACTGGCTCGAGGAGCCAAGAGAACGGAAGGAGCCGAGAGGGGCGTCGATATCGTACCCCAAGTGGAAGGAGCAACAGGGGGTTCCAGCAAACCCTTATCCTTCTCAAGCTCGGGGGGACCACCAACGCCAGGAGCTATCTCATCCGCATCCAACACACTATCAGCAGGCCGTACGGGACCTTCCTCCTCTAGCAAAGCAGCGAGATCAGCACTTGTTTCCTGACTCGGCTCCCCTGGAGTCAGGCACGGCAGACGAGTCTCACCTTCCTCATCGAATCCCTCCGCGAGGATAGAATCGGTCGCTACCTCCCGATCGGCAGCACTACAGTCGATCTCCCCTCATCATGACAAGAAGGGGAATCAGCCCTCTCCTCTGTTTCAATCATGATTGTTGCTCCTGCAACAGGCTCACTCATCTCTGGAGGAACGTCATCTGAAGACGACGAACTCTACTCCACTTCCTCATCTGGAAGCCCCTTATCTGCTGGGTCCTCAATGTCAGAGGCCCCCACGGCGGCTTGCACCCTCCCAGGAATTGCCTTATCCTTAGCGTCCCTTCCAACATAATCTGGAGATACTAAAATCTCCGCAGGAACAACATCGTCTGGATTATCCTCCACGGGAGACATCACAATCGGAGGAATGCGCTCTTCAGATGAGCCCGCCACCTCCTTTGGTCTGCTAGCACCCGATTTTGGAGTTCGGGGTCTTTTTTTCAACGGTTCCTACAAAAGGAAAGCATATGTCACAAAAATGACAGAAGAAGCCAGATTATGGAGAACGTCTTTATCTCAGCAAGAACTGATTCCATTGGCATTACAGGCGGCACTCTTATAGCCCCCACCTTTGGAGTCGTCGCTTTTCTCGGCCTTTTTAGTATAGACGAACCGACTTCTACGTCAGCCCGCCTATTCCCAGTTGAGGGATCTTCCCGAATGCCTCCCGTTGACGTTGCAGTGGCAGCCCGATATCCTGCCAACTCTGGTGGACGATATGACCGGGCTGCCACCAACATGTTCTTCGTAGCCTCTAGTTGAGTTCCAACGATGAAACTAGTCTCCCTATCATAATCAGGAGACACAGTATTCATGGCGCAATACAGCTTAACGGCCGAATACAGGATCTGTGGCCGAGGGTTGTGAACTGGTGTATTGAAACGAACCCCAGTGCACCCGGTATTGTAATATTGCCAACCCCGGGCTCTATCCAGTAAACTTCTAGCAAACCCCAGACTGTTGCTGGGGTTTCGTAACATTAGCTGGGTGTAACCAAACTGGCGAGCAAACCGGCTCGGTAGATATGGCTCCAGATAACACTTATTCTGGTTGCGGTAGACCAAGTGGAAAGGCCGAATACTCTGCAACTAACGAAACCTCCATTTCGGTAGAGTGATCGCATCCTCACCAGAGTCTTCCAAATCTTGGTCAGCCTTGAAATCTTTGAAGCTGGGACTGACCTTGACGATCTCCCACCCCTGAAGATAAGACAAGACTCTCCTACAGATGGGGACGCCAGTGTGCCGCCACTTCCTCTTGTAGAAGCGGCAGATAAAGGCATCACCTTCAACGTGATCGTCTTCAGGACCCGAACTGTAATGCCTGTGGTTCGTATTACGTATTTGTGGATTACGTGTACGTATTTTATCTTGTATTGTATGATTTCTTGCTTGGCTTCCTTCATGGCTTGGTTTATTCCTGGTTCGGGTTGGTTTGGTTCGGTTTGGGATTGCTATTGGTTCATTATGAACCAAGGGTGAACCTCCTATCTACCACCACCACTACCATTTATTAACTATTCTTCCTTCTCTCTCTTCATTACTCTTCTTCCATTTACTTCTTCACCTACCAGAGAGAGAGAGAGAGGTCTAGGCAAGTGCAACTTGCTTCATGGAGGATCTCCAATTTTATTACTTTATTCTCTTTCTTACAACATTTTATCTTACTTTAGTACTTGGCATTTCCACTTTCCATGGCTAGATTTTTGTAGATCTAAGTTTATTTTATTTTTCAGATTTCCTGAGTTTTGATCTACTTAATCTTGTTATTTCTGAGTTTTGATGGTTCCATGTTGTAGAGCATTTCATTCTGCCCCGTTTTGACCTATGGAAGTTCGAATTTGGGCTCCGGATGATGGAGTTATGAAGCTTGAGAACTTGGCTCTCATGGTGTTCTTCTTTTCGGAATTTTGGAGAAGATGAACTGTGCTTGACTTGGCCGCATGAATATTTCATGCGACAAGTGTTCTCTTGAGCCGCATGGCTGAAAGTACTTGAGCCGCATGAGAGCCGAACCCTATCTAGCCGCATAACTCGCTCAATCCCCAGCCGCATAATATTTTGAACTTCTTAAGCCCCATGAAACGCTACCCTTAGCCGCATGCGCCCTTCCCGCTGGCCGCATGGGACCCCGCTTCTTCTAGCCGCATGAATGATCTGACTCAGTCTTATGTGCCCTCTCTTCCCGCTGGCCGCATAGGACTTTACTTGACCCAGCCGCATGAGAACTTCTTCCCAGCCGCATGGAACTCGCTCGACCCCAGCCGCATAGTACCTCGCACTTCTTGAGCCGCATAGGCCTTATTTCCGCGAGCCGCATAAGAACTTTCTCCCAGAGCCGCATAAGGGCGGAACCCAGCAACCGCATGAGGCCGAGTCCATCCTCAGCCGCATAGGGTCCACCCCTCCCCGCTAACCGCATATGACCCCCTTCCTAGCTCAGACGCATGCGCCAGACTCTATCTAGCCGCATGGGCTGTTCTCTCCCCAGCCGCATGGGATCATTCCTGGCCGCATATGCCTGAGCCGTATGGCTCTCCAATAGCCCTGTGTACTATTATTTTATTATTACTTGCCCATGTCTTGTAAACCCCCTATTGTATATTTTACGCTCATTTTATATCCTTACGCCTTTTGTCGTGAACTTGATAATCACGATTTGATTGACATGATTGAAATGACAATTATACATGCCATGGTGTGGCAAGGAACTAGCATGACACGACAGTGACCCGTAGTGGTGCACTCCTGACAAGTAAACCTGACATGACATAATAGTGGCCCGTCGTGGCGCACTCCTGACAAGTAGACCTGACATGATATATCTTGATAAGCTGTTGCGACGGCTACCTGACATGACATGACCTGTATAATTAATCCGGACACCGTGGGCGATTGTGCTTATACAACTAATCCAGTCCTGTCTTGCATCATGTCTAGGAGAGGACTCCTGAGTACCACGGTCAGGAGTACCTATTGAAATGGACTAAGGCTAAATAACTAGATTAATACACTAGTCATAAAGAGATCTCCCAGCTACAGGCAATTCCGTTACCTGGGCACGCCTCAGGATCTGTAGCCTGCCGTCGAGTAGGGCACATTTCCAGCACACTGTCATGTATTGCACCCTTCAAGCTACCTAAGGGTACATTCGTTTCCTGGATGATGTACCCACCTGAATTCAACTCTAAATATTTTAACCCGGGTAACCTGGATGGTCTGCAGGGCTTGTGGCTGTGGAGTAATCTCACTGCATCTTGCTAGTAACTGTGCCTGTGATAACCCTAGTTAGTTAAAGTATCAAGCCGTAATTCTTGCTTGGCCGTGAAATGATTGGATGGAGTCTAACCAGTCTAGTCTTGTCCTGATTCTGTTCCAGATTACTGCATGACCAGAATGCCTGTATTTATTTTATCGATAAATGGTGAGAATTCCAAGTTCTGTTCAGACGAAGGGTTACAACCCTGGTCCTTGTCTGGTTTACGGGTTGTAACCTGGTTATCTGAATAGTTCCATGGTTATCTCGTCGTATATCACCCTGATGTATTTTCTTTATTTTTAGTTCTTACTTTTATTTATACTCTTGTACTGATTGCTGGTTTTAGTTCCTAAGTGAAGCTTCCTTGTGGCACTTGCTCTTTCTGGGATCTGACCCAGCTGGTTTTGTATGGCCAGATTTCGGAGTAGCTCCAGAGGATCTACCGCTTTTCCAGCCCGATGGTGAACACCAGGCGTAACCAGGGCAACGAGTGGGTTATTTTTGGCTCTCCCACTTTATTGTAAAAATATTCTTTTGAGGCGTTTAGCCAACGAGCATCTGTTTAGCTCGATTGTATTTACTTACTGTCCGCCTACGGGCTGTAACATGATTGACAGATCCTAGGGTTGATCATGTATGACTAAAACTCTTGCTAGTCCTAACATTTTGTAACGACTAGCTTCATGATCAGCTGAATATGTAATATTTGGGACGCCTTATTATTGTATATTTAATGATCATACATCTTGTAACATTTACTTACTTGCTTGTGATTGAGACACTAGGCTTGTTCATGACCATAGGAGACTGTTGGCTTGTAGTAAACCCTCATGTATCTAGACAGCCGTGACCGTATAGCGAGGTGGAATCCATTTCAATATAC
This sequence comes from Iris pallida, assembly GCA_029216955.1. NCBI lineage: Eukaryota > Viridiplantae > Streptophyta > Magnoliopsida > Asparagales > Iridaceae > Iris > Iris pallida. The sequence goes on from JANAVB010040619.1 coordinate 18,157,310, forward strand.
GTAGCTGGCTATGTCTGCCCCCACTCTCCAGTATTCTGGTTCTGGGGCATGACATGGACTCATCACGTTCGGGTGATGCAGAATCAGCCATCCCATCAGATAATGGAATGGTAGCTCAGCACGGGGAAAGTTGTCTTTCTTGTCCCTCTCATGGACCACGCCGTCAGCAAAATCCCTCAAATCCCGCAGCAGGTTACACACCATCGCGGGAAGGAGAGCCAAAGGGCGACCAAAAACCAGTTTCACTACTGGCAAAATGAGGTTTCGGGTCACCCTCTCCACAGAGCCTGACCCACCTGAGAACACACAGTCCCGGAGCCATATCATCAAGTATTCAGTCAACACTGCCTTGGATGACATCCGGTGCACGCAATGCCAGAAACAGCTGTATACATCCTCGCCACTCTCATTTGAACGAGGAGCCTTCTCGCCTAGTCGGCTCATTTCGGAGGTTACTTCCGCGGGCTTCAGTCCCTGCAAAGTCGTAAACCGAACCTTCGTAGAGTCCGCCAGGTCCTACTTGAAGACATAATCCCTCTAAGTAGTCACATGAGGCTGTGACTTGCCTTTGTCCTTCCATTGCACCAGATAATGATGGCTCGCCACCTCTTTGAAAACAGCCATCATCTCCGGGTCCTTCTTTTCCAGAACAAGGATCTCTTTATTTGACGGGAAATATTCCTCGTACGGTTCCGAGCCCCAGGGAAGCTTGGACACCTCGTACATCTCATGGAGAGCCAATCCCAACTCCTCTACTGGAGTAAAGAAAGTACCATTCTGGGTATTGAACATTTCCAGGAGTGCAAGGAACATGTGCTTGTTGAGGTCTACGCCGTCCTGTGTGGCACGAATAGCGGTCGTCAGCCCAATCTCTTTAAGCTCAGCCTTGAACTTCGACAACATCCAAAGGGTCAACTCGTCCCACTTCGGCACGTGGTGACACCAACCTTCAACCCTAAAGCCACCTTTCGGATACATGACCTTCGATGTTAGCATCCGATTTGCAAAGATCGAAGCACCAAAGACAAAGGTGTCATTAGGAACATCACTATAAAGGCTCCCAGGACGCAAAGTTCGGCAACTGAACGAGGGCCCGGCACGCGAGGCAGCCAAGGTATCCCTTTGATTCGAAGTAACATCAATCGAAAGGGTAGCCCCCACTGCCCCTCCTTGAGAAGGAGTAAGTTCCCATGGCATCCTTCTCTTGGAAGCCAAACGGTAGAAGGCCGTCAGTGGCAATTGGCGTTCAAGTTGCCGCATGTACAGAACCATGCCCTTCGCAGAGAAGAACCAGTCTTCCTTGATCTTCAGTACCTTCGCCTCGGTGGAGGTCAAGCGGTCACCAAATAGAAAGGCAGGTTTCAAGAAAGTCGCATCCTCGGACTTGGCGGATTTCAGTTTGCCGCTCTCTATCATGCTCTGGAGGAAAACAGGCGACTGATCCCAGATTTGCAGCAGTCTCTCGAAAGGCCGATTCAGTAATATAGCAGCCTTCGTGGGGTTAATAACCTCCTCGTCGAAATCAACTCCCATTTGGCAAAGAGAAGCATCCAGAAGGACTTCATTCAGCAAAGGGATAGTCATCGACACTGACACAGCAAAAACAAAAGTCAGGCAACATAGAAGCCTTAAGAAGACAAAATATTGGGTGTGTCAAGCAGCAAGGCGCATCATCATGGTTTAAACCCATGCACGTCAGCAGGGAAGCTTCGGCGCATCATCAGGGTTTAAACCCATGCGCGTCAGCAGTGAAGTTTTGGCGCTTCATCAGGGTTTAAAACCATGCGCGTCAGCAGTAAAACCTCGACGCATAATCAGGGCCTAAACCCATGTGCTTCACCGGGATAACCTCAGCGCATCATCAGGACAGAAGTCCATGCGCGTCGACGATAAAGAGTTTGGGCACAGCAACATGATGCAACTCATCCATGTGCTCCAGACTCGTCTAAAAAGTTGGGAGATGACACCCACCCGTCACCGCAGGCCGAACGTCGGCCGGAGTTACGATGGTTACAAGAGCGTCCTCCTCGACGAACTCCGCAGGCTCCTTCCCCCGGCCAGCACCACCGCGAGGAGTCTTGGGGGCCATCTCGTGAAAGAAGAAGTTAGGGTTTTTTCGAAAGAAGAACTCTAGAGAAGAAGAAAGCAAAGTGGAGAAGAACCCTTTCTCTCCATCAGACGCCTATTTATAGGCTTAGGCATACGCGAAAACCGATGAGGAGTGACATCAGCCGCCGCCTCGGGTTCTATGAAGTGATAACTGTAAATAAATCCAAAAAGATCATCATTAATCCTTTTGGTTACTTCGAAGCGTTATCATTTGCATTAACTGAGAGGAGAATGCGCCCCATCACTGATGCGCGGAGTACTCATGCGCCCGAACAGTCATGCGCCCCGTTGAAGACACCACCATGCTTCTTATTCAAAGTATTATAAAACTTGACAAGAAGTTTTGAAAACTTTGAAGGAGGTCTTGTAGAAGCATGGAATTTCAGGATCAGAAATCCTATGCGCCTAACAGCAAACAACAAAAGCATAAACATTAAAAGAAGATTTTTTATTTCACATAAAAGTCTATTACATGTCTAAAAAAGGCTGTACAAAGGAGAACTTCTACAAAAAGAAAAGACCCTAAGTCTACATCCAGGCGCAGCAACCGCCATGCGCTCTCAAACAGACACATCTCTTTAGCGTCTCAGTCAGGCGCATCTCTTCAAGAGTCTCAGTTATGTGCATCATGAAGTCTCAGCATATGTGCCTTACTTCGACCCGATCAAGTGCTTCGACTAATGAAGCATTTATTGAGCAGAACCAGGATGGGCAATCAACCCCCTAGCTGGAAGAGGAGAGCACCGCAAATCTGCGGCTAAAGGAGCAGCTTTTAACACAACCAGAATGGGCAACACCCACTCTAGCAGGAGGAGGAGCTCTCCTAAAGCCCAAGGAAGATGATCGGAGCACTGTAATTCCGATCTGCGGCTCTTCCAGCATAACGGAGACGAGGCTCGAGCATCCCGATCTTTGGATGCAACAGGCACCTTCCGCCTGCCTCAGAAGCCCTCAACCCCGACTTTTGGATGTAACAGTCACCTTCACGAGTGCATAAATGAGGACAAGTCGTCGCATCTTCACCCTCGGGAGCATCTCGTCAACATAATGTGCTCGAGCAAACAAGTTCATTCGGGAGGACGTAAGAGAACGGGAAGCAAACTCTCTCCTTGCCACTATTTATAGGCCGGACAAATCAAACCCATGCGCCAAGTGGTTGGCTCTCCGAATCCCGTACAATGAATTTGCATTAATGGTGATGAACCTGACGCTTCGAATTCAGCCAAGTCAAAAACGGCTATTTAAAGCACTCGAAGAACGTAACAGTCGGACCAATAAAGACGTGTCATGCAAACGGATGCACCGGTCAGACCGCGCATCATACAGACGCGCCCATCAGCACCAAGCACCTCATAAGGATTAGTGGAACGCAGATCGACGTGCCCACTCAACAACCCATCACCCGTCAAAGAACAATAAATGCTGAAGTCTGACACAACAGCAGCCAGTCCCCGAGGACTGAACAGTTGACAGCTTTTTCAGAAAATGAAGCATCGCTAACGTCAGCATCATCATTACTTTCCTCCGGCGGTTACAAGCCATGTGGCCGCCCAACTATTTCGTATGCGCCTCCACAGCCATGTGCCCAAATCTCTGCATGCGCCTCAAAAGCAATGCGCCTCAGACTTTTCTCTGATCCCTAAAGACAGATGTCAAGTCACTACTGAAGCCCCGCATGCGCCTCAAAAGCCATGCGCCCAGACTGGTTCATGACTCCTGAAGGTTACAAGCCAAAGTCTCCTCATACGCCCAATCCCAGGCGCATCCTATCAGATCACTCTCCACCAAATCCGAGATCTTTGAGCCATGGACCTACGACACGTGTCCTTTGACTCGATTCAGCCTATAAATGGGTGCTAATCATCCAAGATCTCAGCAACTGAAAGATCCTCTCCATTGCTACGTGTCAGCTCAGCCGCAGCCCACAGAGGCAACATGAAGGGTTCAACTCCTCAATCAGAGCGCACCGTCCATGCACCTCTATCAGCAATCACCACGTAGCATCCCCACAAACAGGCGTATCCTACATATGCGCGCATGAGTAGCCAGCCTATAAGCTATGAATAGAGGGATCATTTCCTTCTTCCACACCCACGAACACACAGAGAGACATACCGACAGACAGAGACCTACACACAGTGTGAGAGGCAGATACAGACACTCAACGTCTTCTTCCTCTCCGCAAGCTCCAGCACCTAGAGCAACTCAGACCTTCAGAGAACCAAAAACCGTCGCCAGATCGTCAACGGAGTCAACGCATTACCACTCGCTCCATCGGCACAAGGGACCCAGATAAACAAAAGTGTGCTCCTAGAACTACGTCTAAGTCCAACATTGTAACACTATTCTGTTTGTAATTGAAATTGCAATCAAAAGATTTTAATGGCAAACAACTACGTATATGGGTAGTTTGGATCAAAACGAGGATAATGATGTGGTGTTATGCTCTCCGAGAATTTGCTATTTGGAACCGATGTTCAAGCTATTTGGAACCGATGTTCAAGCTACTGATAGTTTGATTTGTTTATTTGTCTTGTTTTGATTTTGTCGATGTTTCGGTGCATGTATAATTCAGACATGCCAAATTTCATGTGGATAAGTAAGGAATTGGCCATTAAGAAAGCCATGAGTTTTTACAAACTCATCTGTTGCTTCAAGCATTCATATTTTATTGTTGGGTCTAAACATTATTCTGTAACTTTCAAGTTTATCATGAATTAGTAAGGTGATATGCTACAGATATAAGCAGACACCAAAATAATATTTTGCTATTATCTATTGTTTTATGTTGTATAAAACAGATTTAGCACTTTCTTTATGAGATTGTTATTGATTTGGATTCAGAAATTTAGTTTCCGATAAATTCATGCAAAAGGATTCACATACTTATGATTATTTTATTTGATGTAATCCGCTGATGTGTATATTTTTGTAGATGAATTTTGGTGTAATCTTTATAGATTATTTTATGTAAACTTTTGATGCATATATTCAGTACAATCTAATCTGTTGATTATTAATTATTTAAATTTAAATATGCCTGTACATAAGGTTTTGGACATGATTCGGTTTTGTAAAATTTAGTCAACATTCAAATTTTTTGGTGCCTTTTGTGACTAGCAATAGTCGTCTAATATTCTAAATAGACCCATTGAAACAAGATATCGCCAAAGTGACCTCTCTTGCGTAGATAGTCTATGAGGGATGTTGGATGTTTGTGTGTGTACATTCATGCGGGTATTAGCCGGCCCAAAGGAAGGTTAATACTTGGCCGAATTGCACACATACTTGTGGTGATAAATGTGTGACAATTATAAGGTTTACATGTGAATAATAACCCGATCCAAAGATAGGCTTATTATTTGACATGACTTATTGCCAACGTTTGATCATTACACCAAGAATACAACTTGCAGTTAATATCACTGTCCAAAGACTTGATATTAATGATGTACTAGGTATCTTGAGATGGGGTTCACCATTATTTGAATTTGTTTGACTATATTTTACGCTTTGGTTATTTGTTAGAGCATGTTTATTTTGTTTTGTTTTGTTCTCTTTACAGTTAATGTTGTTAAAATATCTGCCAATAAGATTTTAATTTTTATGTTTAATGGGATAAACTTTAAGGGCAAAAAAGAAATGAATACAGTAGCTGCTAAGGGTCCAGGTCAGAAGAAACAACAATATAAAACTAAGGGTTGTTCTTTTGTGATAAGACATGACACATAAGAAAGAACTGTACAAAGTACCACACATGGCGTATAAAGAAAAGTACATTTCTAAATTTGTTCTGTTCTGAGGTTAATTTAGATTTAGTACCTAAAAAACACGTGGTAGTTAGATTCTGGTGCTACTACCCACATTAGTGTTTATAGACAAGGTTGTCTGAGCTACCGAAGCCAATTGATGATGAAAGATACATCTATGTGGGTAACGGCAAATCGGTAGAAGTGAAAGCAACAGGAAATTTTAGGTTATTTTTAGGAACCGATTATTATTTGATTTGATAAACACTTTTATTGTACCGTCTTTTAGATGAAATTCAGTTTCAGTTTTCTTAATGGACAAATCTGGTTATCATTGTTCATTTGAAAATAATAAGTTTAGTCTATCTTTAAATCCAAATATTATTGGCAACGATTCCTTTAAGATTTATTATCGCCTATATTCAGTTGAAACTATTGCAGCTTAAATAAAACCTTACAAGTGGAGTCATGTGGTACTAAACACAAAATTAACAATAAATATTTTTAGCCTCATTATGACATAAGCGATTAGGTCACATCTCTAAAAATAGAGTTGAACAACTTGTGTCTGATGAGATTTCAATTTTATTGACTTTATAGACTTTAATGTCTATATTAATGTATAAAGGAAATACAGACCAAAGTTCAATTGTAAGCAGCTACTTTATTGGCTATGCTGACAAATCAAGGGGTTAATAATTATACAATCCCACACAAAAGAAATTTTTGAGACGAGAAGTGAAATGGTTTTTGAGGATATTGAGTTTGGGGAAGAAATAAAGTCAAGATCATTATCTTTGATAAGGAATCAATTACGATTCCTACTATCACTTTTGGCGATGTGCATGATTCTATACATGTCATGATCAAGAAGTAAATTCGGAGCTTCAATAAGACAATGTCGAATTACCTCTATAAGTCGTTGTTGAGATACCTTAACAACGGCAACATAGCGACACCCCATTCAAGATAAGATAATTATTCCTAAGGAACAAACTCAACAACCTCAAGAATCGGTAATATTAAGATGGTCCACCAGAGAAAGGAGAAATATAATTTCGGATAACATTGTCATATTTCTCTAGGAACGTGAGGAAGACAGTGGATACTGGAAGATGATCTAATCAACTTCCGTCAGGCTATATAAAGTTCCAGTTCTTAAAGTTGATTGATACAATAAATAAGGAGTATAAGTCCATGCAAGACAATAAAGGTTAAGAACTTGTCCCATTACCAAAAGGTATGAAGTCTATTGGTTGTAAATGGACATTTAGAACCAAGAAAGATTTGAAGGGTCATGTGGAGAGGTATAAAGTATGTCTTGTAGCTAGTGATTTTACTCAAAATTTTGGGATTGATTTTAAAGAGTTTTTTTTCGGTATCTTTGAAAAACTCATTTAAAACAATCATAGCACATGTTGCACATTTTGATCTTGAATTACATTAAATGAATGTCAAAACGACATTTCTCAATAGTAACATTGATGAAACAGTTTATATGGTGCAACAAAAAAAAACTTTGTGTCAAAAGACCCAAAGAATATGGTTTCCAAATTGATAAAATCTATTTATGAACTAAAACAAGCTTCTCGTCAAAGGTACTTCAAGTGATTATCTTATTTGGTTTTGAGATGAACACTGTTGAAGATTGTGTGTATCACAAGTTCAGTGGGAGTAGGAATAATTTTCTAGTTTTGTATATTGATTAAAGTATTCAATGTAAACCAGGTGACACCTCTCGTTAAAGGAGAAAAATTCGGTCTCAATCAAGTGTCCTAAGGTTAGCCTTAAAATTAAAAAAATACAATAGATTTTTTTTCATGATCAGTTGTAGGGAGTCTAATGTATGCTCAAGTATGTACGCTTAAGGATATTGCGTACATATTAGGATGTTAGGCAGATATTTAAGCAAATATGGATGGATCATTGGGTAGCAGCCAAACTACTTAAGTAATTAATAGAGAACAAGAAATTATATGCTCTTTGTAGGAGATAGAATAATTATGGAGATCATAAGGTATTCCGACTCCAATTTTGTTGGATGTCAACACAGCAGGAGATCCACATCAGGTTATGCTGACTAATGGAGATATATTTTGGATGAGTGTCAAACATGCACTCATAATTTTTTCTACCATGACAACAAGGTTTATAGCATGTTGTGAGGCATATGTTCAGGGAATATAGTTAAAAATTTTGTCACAAGGCTGCGCCTACAGGAGGGTGTTGAAAGACCACTTAAATTATGGTGTGACAGTAAATCAGCAATACTGTATTCCAATAACAACAGAAACTTATATAAGTCAAGGATAATGACATAAAGTTTTTAGTTGTGAAAGAAAGAATTCAGAATGGTTATAGTGTCCATATAGCACATTAGGACAAACTCCATGTTAGCGGATCCGTTCACAAAAGTATTATCACCCAGGGTCTATCATGAGCATACTGCTCATATGGGTGTTATCTTGATTAAGAATATGATAATACAGTGGGAGTTTGTATTTTATGTATTTGGGTGCTATTTGGTGTTGGATACATTTATGTATTAAAGTATTTTGGATATTTATCTGATCAGATATATGAAAATTCAGTTCATTCTGTTTTCATTATGTTAAAGTATTGATCTCACTAAAGTTAAGGAGGACCAGTTGGAAATAGACATGTATTGATCACATTGCGTGTAATTTTCTTGCTACGCATCCATGATTGATCTATGTCGTTTAGATATATTGGTATATGTCACCATTGATGGTTTAGTTACGCTATATGTGACGAATGCCGCTTTGATCCTATGTTGATATGGTTAATGGACGAGATTGTCCGGATATACCCTAAGGATTAAGATAGCAATTTATGAGCTCACTTAGGTTAACACAATTATAAGGTTACATATGTAGCCCAGTAGGAGATTGTTGGAATTATTCAATAATTAGGGGCCACACATGTAAAATTAATTGTGTTTGGGCTATCTAAATAATTAAGCCAAATTAAAGTGGTTTATTTGGAAATTGCCTTAAGGGTATAATTGTCATGGAAATAATGTGTAGATACCGGAGATAAATCTAATTTGATGAGGGGCCAAATTAGAAATATCAAAATATATAAATATATGTATTCATTAGGGTTATGGTCCCCAACTTATACGGCCACCAAAAGAGAAGTTTTCTTTTTTTCTCTTCTGCATCCCCATCGACAGAAAGGGAGGGACAAAGTATTCGGATTCCTCTTTGTCATTAAGGGTCGTAGCAAGTTGGAAGATCGTACCCCATAAAAGGACGATCGCTTCAAGATCCATCAAGCCTAGCAATAGATTCAGGTACGCTTCCGTAATTTAATTTATGTTCTTCATCTCATGAATCGACAGAGTACAATAAATTTCTAACATGGTTAGTTAGATCATTGATAATAATTTCTTTATTTGTTTTCATTGTATAATATAATTTTTGGTGGCTTTATAAACAACCCCAAATCGATAGGTTTTGAGGGATTTTATTATTTTATTCATTTATAACTACTAGTACCCTATCATATTTTTTATTGGTGTTTCTCTTCTATTTCTCCCAAACTATGGCAACTTTTTTCTGGTAAGTTTTTAAATTTTTTCTCTCTTACTTTCAACCATACGTTTCTAGTATTTCATGTATTTATATTACGTAACCAAATATGTATTTCTACTTCCGAGTCGTGGACTGGGTGACAGTTCCTACGCTCATGAGCGTTTTGTTTATATATGAATATATATGTAATTTTGTTCGTGTAAAAACTCCCAGAACTGCTCGTTAATGAATTACCATGCATGGGTTGGATTGGTTTTACTTAAAACCATAAAAATAGACCTGTCATAACCGTTTATAAACGAGACTATAAAAATATCTCATAATCACTATCACTACAATTGCCAAGCAAACCCTGGAGTTTTAATATGTTGGTTGTAAATGACTTTGAATATGGTAAAGTTGTTATTGGGATGTCTGTTGTAGCTTGAAGTAGATGAATATCAGATGGGTACTTTGCATATTCTTTTGATTGTATTTAATATTACAAACAATAAGACCATTTGTTATAACGAAGTTGCATAAATTACTGCTAAGCCATGTAATACTGAAGCAATTGTCAAAGTAGTCTGGATACCACAAAGTCAATATTTATGTTATTAATTTAGTATCAAAGGACTGTCAAAAATTGACAACCCTTACAAAAATGAGGACTGTCAGAATTTTTGACATCCAAATGAAAACTTGTTGTTTTCATTAGACTATCAAAAAATTTGAAAGTCCTAACCGTCGTCAGGACTATTAAAAATTTGACAATATTTTATTTTCATTTGGTACAGATTATTTCCGTCACATGTAAGAACAGGTTTGAGCTGTGCTGAATAGTATTTAGTTATATGAGATGTCATATGGTTCATTGTTACAAGTAGGGGTGAGCATTATTCGGTTTTGGACCGAAAATCGAACCGAACCGAATTGAATAAGAGATTCGGTTCAGTTTCAAAAAAATTCGGTTCGGTTTCGATTTTTTAAAATTCTAAAATTTCTTATTCGATTTTAGTTTTCGATTTTAGTCTATAACCGAAAACCGAATAAGAATTATACAATTATGTAAATACCCTCAATTCTTTGCATATTTTGTTATAAAAAAATGGGTATATTTTAAAAATATGTATGTGTTTTGTTCCAACTTTGATAATGTAACAACTACTCCAACTTTGTAAGAAGCTTTGTGCGCAACTTTGAAATTCAATAAATATGTGTATAAAAATTACGATTTTAATATAATTAATTACGATCCCAATTTTGGGTTCGACCTATTCAGTAATATAATTCGTCCAACCGAATAAACCTAATTTATTATTCAGTTTGGTTTTGATTTTGGCTAATTCGGTTCGGTTCTGACTTTGTAATGTCAGCAATGTGCCTACGTACATGATAAACTGCTTAAACCAAAGACTCTAAATCGAACGGATATTACTGGCTTTGGCTAAGAGATGTGTAGGTGGAATGTGAAAGCTTTAGATCGCTGAAAAACACTTTAGAAATAGATAGGAAGAAGGGTGAATGAGTGATTTGAAATAATTTTTTTTTTCTATTTATAGGTGTTTTTAGGGACCGAACTCGGGCAGAGTTCTGGGAGAGTTCGGATGTGTATATCTCGTAGACGAATGTTGTATGCTGATTTGGAGGCAACTGATATTTGAATTTGAGTAGATCAAATTCGGACCGAACTCGGACTGAGTTCTGTCTGAGTTTTGTCAATTCAGAACATAGATATTGGGACCAAATTTGCATAGTGTTTGTGGCTTTTGGATAAATGGAGCTAAGATAAATGGGTAGACTTTTTAGATAAGTAGACTGTAGATAACCTAAGCCAATAATACCCTATCGATTTTACATTCTATGTCCTAGACTCAATAAAGAATAAAATACAAAATAAAATGTAAAATGACTCGATCTGATTCTGATTCAATTTGCTTTTGGATGACGACTTGAGTGCTTGCTGTAGATGCAATATGCTCTTCGATATTGATTTCACTTGTCCTGATATGTTAGCAGCAGTTCGTATATTTTGTATATCGACTTAAGTTATCGTTGATTATCAAAATCAGGTGTGACCATTAGACAATGGGCCAACAATCTCCCCCATTTGATATTGACAAATTTGAGTCTAAACCAAAATATAGCTAATATATAAATTTAAAATAATATACCTGACTTGTTCTCGTTTGAATTTTTGAAATTTTGGTATTGCTCTTCACCCCCTTTGTCATGTACAAAATGTGTAGCTCCTCCATAATATGTGAAGACAACAATTTATAAAACATCACAGACAAAGACAAAGAAACAGAGTAATATCCATAATATACAAGTCTCAATATAAGTAGAACTAGTAGCAGTGAACTAAAAGACTGAAATATCATAAACTGAACTAAACTGAACCGAAGTACATCAAAAAGTGCATAGAAAGTCATAACTATGAAAGTTTATGACCATGAAAACAAATACTAGATAAAGTCTAACTATAAAAGTTTAGACTGGTACAAAAAGCAACTACAAAGATCATCGTTTCTAGCAAATAAAACTCAAAAAAATACTAAACTGAAGCCCACATCACATCTGTGTTTCATCATCTCCAGGAGCAGTAGGTGGCTGGGGATCAAATTAGGCAGTGGTAGGATCAAAGTGCTAGAAAGTAGTCTCATCATCAAACTGTCAAACATAAAGTAGGACTATCAACAAGCCATAAAGAATTTGAATATTAAGATAGACTGTGAACGAACTTGGCGGTCCTCCTTAACGTTAAGACTGCCAACTTTATTAGCAGTCCTAATGGAACATTCTTAGACACGTTATCAAATTTGGTTAATTAAACAAGTTTCCACCATGCTTTTTGTGCCAAAATTATGGAACACGTTTAAAACTTCGCATGCTTAAAATTTACGTAGTGATTCGAATCTTTTAAAAATACGCAAGTATTAAACGTTTCTGAAAGATACGAAAAAATTTGTGTATAGTACGAGTTTTATTCGGATGATTGCTAACAAGAGGATGGACTACGGTGGAGAGAAGAAGAATATGTAAGGTATCATGTGGTCGAGTAAGACGAAGCGAAGATCAGATGCAAGACGAGAGACCTATACATCCACGTTTCTTTTCAAATACAGGCATGTTCCTGTTCAGCTTCCCTCACGGAATCCCAGGCATTTTGAGGATTTCGAAGAGTCCTAATGTCCACCCATGGTTAGGAACGAAACTGTGTTAAGGCCAAAGGGGACATGCCCGTGTTAGAAGAACTTTTCTTTTAATTTGAAAAAAACTGTAAATAAAAGAAAACAAGGTCAGTATTACTGGCCTATGGTAAAGTCGTGCACGATGCACTGGTCTAAGAGTTTATCCGAGGTTTATGTGCAAACCCTTCTCGAATTCTACTAGTGTTAAACCTCAGTACTACCGGCTTTTCGTCGTCGCACACAACTCCGAGAGAAGTTAACCGATCTTAGCTTTGTACAGAGAGATTGGAAATCAAATTAGAAAGGAGAAAATACGAAAGAATTTGGCAGAGGTTTATTGTCATGCCCCAATCCCGGAGGATCAAAAACTAGCCACTGGGCGTGATGCCGTACAAGTCTATATTGCACTTGTACAAGGCAAAACTATTACAGTTCCTGGTATTTCTTAGAAAACAACATCCGTACAACAAAATCAAGCAGATAAATTGAAGTCACACAAGATATGAAGAAATGTATCTCTTTATTGATAATTGCAATGGATTACAAGACTTGTAGCGGAATATAGAGTTTATAACTGATTACAAGACTCTTGAATAACCAACTGAATATACACTTGCCATTTAGGCTTTACAACTGAACATGCCGACTTTGCTTATAATCTCACTGGTTTATCTAAGTTACACTGTTCAATATATTATATCCCGTATAGCAGAAGACATCGTCTTGTAAGAAGAGCTTCTGTACACCCATCCGATTTCCATCGATGCCAAGCACTAAGCAAATGATTTTTCCCATACACAAGCACCTATAATATTGCCCACAATGTGGATCAGTACATCATCAATGTACTGGCGAGCGGTGCTGGCCCAACTCACCTAAGAAGACAACACTAAGTAATCTTGTTAGAATATTATCAAAATGGTCTTTCTCGTTGCCGTAGGACCAATTTCATTGTTTATATCCGATAAAAGTAAAGCATGTATATCTCATAGCCAACATAATGTAAAATAATATGTTATCATCCATTTTGGTCATTCTTACCTACGGTCGTGTAACCATTCCTGTATATTTATAATACTTACTCAGCCTGCACAAGACACTGTTAGGAATAATATCATAATTCAATATAATTGTCACCATCTAGGTGACTTCTTACCAACAGCCGACATCCTTTCCTGTAATTGAGTAATAACTTACTCTTCTTGCATAAGATATCATTAGCACTGGACCTATCTATATGAAGGTCATTGACTACATGCCATCTTGGACCATCTTACGGGTATAATGGCGACCCTTACAGTACGAGTAGCTAGCCCTACTGAAGGTCCCGCATAACGTGCTACTACTTCAGCACTGTGCTACTACTTCAGCACGAGGTTCCCCCAGGATGAATCGATTTCCAAGGCCGTGGAATACCATTCGAGGAACCACCTTGTCAACAAGTTGTCCATGACCATGCAAATATATGCAACTTATCTATAAAGAGACATATAATGCATGATAAGAAAAACTAAGTAATTAAGCCATCGTTCTCATTCGTATTACCATCTTGCCATGGGCCCACGCTCGCATTATCATCTGCCCAATCCAGGGTCTTAGTGTAATCAACATTCTACATCGACGACAGGATAATAAAATGTGATTACCTAAGCCCTTCCTTCACATCTTTGATACCAAACATCTTTCCAACCAAAACTTAATGTACTCACCTCCCAATTCCTGGGACTTAGCATCTGTTTTAGCATACGTTCATTCGAACATAATTCAAGCATACTCACTGTCCAATTCTTGGGTCTTATTATCTGTGTTACCATCTATCCATCGAGCTAAGGCTCTATATACTCACCGCCCAAGTATTTGTGACTTTTCCTTCATCTGTCATGTATTTCATAGCACAACGCGCAAGCATACAATTTATTAAAATGATACGCAACAGCTTTTGGGTCATGTGATTAATTACCTTTTATTATCATTCTGACTTTCCTGCAAGGTGTTATTCAGCAACACAACGAGTAACATAGCATACAGTCCTTTTATTAAGCGTGAAACTAAATGATCTTCGAAGGTTCAACACTACTCACATTTATAGGACGATTTCCGCCACGATCGCATAGCCTTCCAAGTGATCCTTCGCAAAATCCCAAGTCCAACAAGGCTTCATCCACTACCAAAATATGTCACATTAGCGACATCAAAAGACGTCGCTAAACATCCAAAAAATGTCGCTAAAGTAAATCTACGACGAACTTAGCGACGTTTGGACGATGTCACGTAAAACATGGTCGCTAACATGAAGAACGTCGCCTTTCGTCGCTATAGTGACGTATTTCTGCGACGCAAAACTTCGCTAGGTTTTTTTTTACAAATAGCAACATTTACCGACATAACGTTACTAATCTGCGATAAAATAATTCGTTGCTAATAATCGCAGACTTTCAATAGTTAACGACGTTGTTTGTAAAGTTTAGCGATGTTTAGCGACTCGATATCTGACAATTTTGTTTTGCCATGTCACCATTTTAGCGACATTTGGCGACAACCAGCAACGTTACGATACTTGCATAGCGACGTGCTGATACGAACTTAGAGATGAAGATAGCGACGTGGACTGCCTAAAATTGCTGACCTATAATGTTGGCCACATCAGCATGTCGGCAACGTTCTGCGACGTTCAGCGACATGCTGATTCTTAGTTTAGCGACATTCTGATACACGTTAGCGACGTTGTCTTGCGTCGTAAAGTGTCGCTGAGCGTCGCTAAATACAAAAAAATGGAAAAAATAGAATGTTGTATGCTTTTTATATAAATAACAGTTACATTATAAAGTATTGTACATGCATTTAGAGTGACAGTTTACATATAATAGACCCGGAGCAACCCTCCGTAGAATTTCCTGGGTTCGCCGACCACTTCGGTGGAACACTCAACACCGGTAAACCAATATAGAGACAAATGATAAAAAAAACTACCAATAATCAAATAAATAGAATCTAACGATTAGAAAGACGTACAATAGCCGGGTGGATATAATCCACTACCAAACGGCTATAAAAAGTGAGTCCGATAACATTCAACATAACATAACACAAATTGTAAGTGTATAAAATAAATACATAAAGACCCAACAATGGGTCACCAACACAACAAGTGAATAAGTCCACTGAAGGACTACTACGTCTGGTCAGGATGATGAGGAGGATGAGGAGTAGGCAGTCCCGGTATCTAGGACATCATGAACCTATACTTCGCCGGGGTCAGCATCACCGATGACGACTCATCAGTAGAAGGAAGAGGAGGCAGTGGAACCTCTAGAGTCGGTGTAGATGCCGATGCACGACCAGGAAGTGTCTGCTCAATGGCTAGCAGTCTGGAGTTGGTAGAATCCATAACAGCTGCCAGCCTCGAAACCTGCTCGGCAATGACCATCTGTGACACGTACAATACGTAAACGATAAGATCCGCCCTCTCTTGCACCGCCTGAACGACACGATTCATCCTCTCGCCTGTTTCCTTAATGGTGCGCTCGAGCATTTCAAATCGTGTGGTGAGGGCCTCATCGTCCGTCTGCAGCTGAGAGGGCTGCTCCGCAATCCTCCGTAACAGCTCGTCACGGAGCTCAGTAAGCTGGAGACGGAGTTCCTCCACTCGGACCGACTCCTATAAGGGGTGTGGGAAATGCACACTGGCAGAGGGGGCTCTGGATGATTGCGTCACCATAAAGGTGCCGTAGGATCCCGTACCATAGTACGTACCCCTCTGAAGACCACCAACGGCAGTCATCCAGAGCTCGTCCAACGTCTGAGCCGGAGGGGGCTGCGAGGAAGTACCAACCCCTCCATCCGTAGATGCACTAGACATCTCACATTCTAGCCTACAATACTCTTAGAAAAGTGTGTATCTTGATAAGCATAATATTTTCTACTATCCTTGTTTCACATCTATGGATATATATTGCAGATTTCTTAAGGTATACTAAATTTAGTGACACATAAAGTAATACTTACATAGCTCTGTGTGGCTCGATCATCGATGAGCTTTTCATCCTTTCGATGGGTGGCCAGGAAGACGGTCACCATGTTGGGGTTCTCATCCCTCTTTATCTGTTATAATAATATGTTTATCATTTAAATTTTATTCCTACTTTCATTAAAATAATATATTACAGTAAAACTCATATCAGGAGATAGAAATGTTCCGTCATGGGAATCGAGCCACCACACCACTTTTCTGCTTTCGTCCTAGCCGCCTTCGCCTTCTCCGACCATTCCTTGTACTTAGGAGCGTCAAATCTAGCCTTCATGGTAGTCCACTGCTCGGGCGTGATCTAACCTTGGATCGGTTTTTCGAAGCGGTCTCGAGCCTTCTGGTCGACGATCGCATCCCGGATCAACTTGGCGGCAACGGAAGGGAATTGCATAAAAATATATTTTCTACAAGAATTTAATTAGGTAGTTATATAATATGCATAAAAGATGATTTATACTAAAAGCAATATACTTTAGTTACCTTGAAGTGGGTAAACCAGAATGCCTTCCTCTCGTCCGAGGCATCCGAGTAGTTGATCCAAGGGCCCCCGTAGTTGGACCTCAGAAATAGCCCCAATGCCCTCTGAAATGACGAGGGACGATATCTACAAAATGATAATCAAATTCATGAACATATACATATAAGTATATATAAATGTTAACTAATTAACTTACTTTGTAGGCCCGTCGGACCAAATCTCCATCATCGTCTCGTACGGAGGGGCGCATGGGGGATTGCTCAGATCATATGAGGACGGCGTAGGTGCGGCCTCCTCCACCCGCTCCTCCGTCTCCATAGTGCCGTCCGCAGGAGGAACGCTATTGGACGGGATATCATCAGGCCTGGAACTATCCGTCCCTGGAGTACCGCTACGTACCGTCGATGCAGACTGAGATCTGATTGGCTGGTACATTGGAGTACTAGGAGACGAGGGACCGGCACTGCCATCCACTAACGGAGCACCACTCCGACGTCCACTGGTGGAACCTCTACCTCTACGGAATACTCTACCGCCATGGGGGTACGATCCTCTGCATCCTACCATACCTGATAGAAATATATATCTACAAGATAATAAACATGCATTTAAAATATCACAGTTTATAAAAATAGACCCGGAGCAATCCTTCGTTAAATTTCTAGATAATAACCATGCATTTAACATATCACCATCTATAAAATAGACCCGGAGCAACCCTCTGTTGAATTTCTAGATAATAACCAAGTCTAGATAATAGCATCAAAAAACAACCAAGTCTAGATAATAACCATGTTTAGAAAATAAGAAACATCAAGAGTGGTAAAAACATCCAAGTCTAACCCAAAAATAAGTCTACCAGAAATAAATTCAGTCAAAAGTCATATCATACTGCTCTACCCTCTACGCAGGCGCAGAGAGATCTCCCTCCTCAGCCACTGCGCATAAGTAGGATCCACGCCAGCAAGATCAGTATCCATAAGAGCTGGATGACAGGAACTCTCGGTGCAACTGCCTTCTGGTGCCACCTCCTCCTTCACAGCTATCTCGACTTTAGGAATCACTTTCTCCTTAATAGTAGGAGAAAGTTCTTCCTTAACCTTCATCTCTGCTTTAGGTACCACTACCTTCTCAGCAGCAGGAGAAAGCACTACCTTCTCGGCAGTAGGAGGCACCACTACCACCTCAGCAGCCATCTGTGCCTCTCTCAAGCGACGTGCTCGGGTCATAGGTGCCATCTGGTAAGATTGATGGAAACATGGAGATTAATTAGGGATTAAACAAAATGACAGTATTAGACATGTAATGTGGAAGACTCATTGTTGTATGGAAATTAATTAGTAGTTAAACATATTTTACATTTTATTTTATTTTTAATCATCTTCTGAAAATTTATCTTCTTTGTCCTTCGCGTTCTCATCTTCCTCTTTCTTCTCATCTTAGCTGTCATCTACTTTGTTTTCCTCTTTGGGTACTTCTACCTCTTCTATACGATTAGATGTGTAAAATGGAACTTCTATTGTGTCCACGTCAACTGTATTTGTTACGAGAGGTAGCTCGTCCTCCTGATAAGCTATTTCGTCAACATCGTAGGTATTTCTGGCTTTAGTCTTGCATATTGTCCAGCAGTCCAACCTAGTTGTTCTCCGTCTAGGATAAGTAGTGAAGTAAACTAGTTGAGCCTGACTTGATAGGACAAATGGTTCATATCTTGGATATCGACGTTGGTAGTTAATATCCACAAGACCATGCTTGTCAATTTTCCAACCTTTATCTTGGATCGGATCGAACCAATCACACCCGAACAACACGATCCTAGCCGACGCTATGCCGTAATTATATGTCAACTCCATAATCTCCCGTGAGACGCCATAGAAATCATTGCTCAGATCGACATCTTTATAGTTTGTAGATCGAATACACAAACAACTATTTTTGGTTGAATCAAAATCCGAAAAGTTCTCTCTGATCGGAGCATTTGTTGACTTGAACCTAAACCCATTCACACAATTGCTTGGCCAAATTTTGATGAAATAAGTTGGCACCTTGGCTAGAGTTCTAATAGACTCATTCTCTAGTATTGTATCCGGACGATCAATCTAAATACCACAAGAAAAGAAATTAATTTATGGTTCCGTTAATTACTGTGCAAAGTGCATATACGAAAAGTAATTACTGAACATCTTACATATGCACTCAACCATGCATGAAGGAAAATGACGTCTCATTTTCTGTTCCAGTTCTTCATCCGTTATGTACTGTCTACTCGACCTCACCTGTAAAACCCCTAAATTTCTACTGTATTTCTTTTAATTTTTTTACTGATTTAAAATTTTGTATTGTACGTCGTATAGTTGTATTATACGACGCGTGCGAAAATTTGTTTTTCGAATTAGAAAAATAATATATGTAATAATTATTTTTAGCTATTGTACCAAATTTTTTTTACTGATTTAGAAAAATATTTTTCTATTTTTCTCGTTTCAAAATAATATATGTAATAATTATTTTTAGCTATTGTACCAAAATTTTTAAGTTTATAATTTTATTTATAAAAAGCCTTTGGTTTATAACAGTTATTAATAATAAATAATATTCGTAGTGCATACATATATTTCATAAATATTTTATTAGTTTATTTTTAAATAAAAATGTATTTTTTGAAATTTATTAATATTAATATTTGAAAAGATATTAAAAAATACCTATTATTTTCGAAATTATTATTATTGGTATTTTTGGAAATATATTTGAAAATTTTTGTGGCCATTTTAAATCTCGATTTGATTCTATGAATTTATTTTAAAAAAAAGAGTTTAAAGGTAGAATTAATATTTAATTTGAGTTTAGATTAAATAGATTTAAACTTGGAATTTAATTTGAATTTGAATTTAATTATGAATTATCTAATGGGGGGATTTAAACAATCCTAATCTTATCCAAATGGGAATTCCCACATCCTATAAATAGGCAGGTACTCCTCCATAATTTCCACCACTCACGTGCATCGTGTCCGTGTTCCCATACCCATAATTTTATCCCATCAATTACATATACATGAACCCTTTTCCCGTGTCGACAATCCCGACACAATCAATTCCTAAACCTAACCTAGACTCGGCCACTGTCCACCACCCTACACGACAATCACATCCCGCCGTGGTCGTTGCCTCCACCACTCCCGGTCACCAGCAGCACATCCACGCCGCCTCGCCATCCCATCGTCATCACCACAGCCATGACACAGCCACTACCCCCCTATTCTTCCTCGCCATCACCCAGCCTCGCCACTGTCCCAAAACAACCATCATTATCATCCTCATCACCCCTGAAACCAGCCACCGCCGTCGTATAACCCTGGCCCGCCTCCTCGCCGGACCACCTGATCCTTGCCAAAACCCAAACAGGACCAACTCACCATCGACAAACACCAGAACTCCCCGACACCGCTTCGCGGCCACACCCCAGAACCATCACCCTTCACCACCACCATCACCGACATCACCCTCGACAAACTGCCGACGGCCACCCCGCCGTTCCTCCGGCAAACAACCCCCAATCACCAAAACCCTAAAGAAAACCATCACCATCCTCACGAAGAAAAGGAGGAGGGGAAGACCCTCACCTGGCTCCGGCCCGAATCGGCGACCGCCGCTCCTGCGCTACTGTGAACCGGTGCCTTTCCGCTCCCCGTGGATCTGGCGGCGCCGTAGCTTCCGCCGTGCTGAGAGCTCCGACGACGAGCCATCTCCCGTCACCACCACCGACCAAAGAACTTCCCAGCCGCCTGCTTTTATCTCCGCCTGGCCATCCTTTCGGTCAGCCGCGCTCGAGCGCGGGACCATAGCTGCGCTGGGGCCGATCTCGGCCGAGCCTCCCAGGACCGGCGTCGAACTTGTCGCCCGTCTGTGCGGATGCCCGGACGGTCCGCCACTTAGCCGAATCCGCCGTCACCAATCGAACCTCTCCGACGAAAACCCTACAGCCGCCGACCTCCTCGCCGTGGCGCCGCCTCCAGCCTCCCGTGCGAACGAAACCCTGCCCGCCAGCCTTCGCGGCCAGATCCGCCGCCTCCACCGCCTTAGTCGGACGACCCATCCAGCCTTCACCTCCCCGCCGTCCAGCAACGGCGACCAACCGCCGCTCCGCTCAGTCCCTTCCGCCCTTCTCCCGCCGTGGCTCCCCGCGCCAAGTCCGCCGGGGACGCGCCATCGAAACCCTTCTTATCTCCGCCGGCACCCCGCGCCAATCTTCCGCGGCGCCGGAGCGCCGCCGCTCTCCTCGGTAAGCTTTCCTCTTTCTTTACTCTCTCTCTCTCTCTCTCTCTCAATTTTCCTAAAAAGTAAGAGCTGGATTGATAAAAAGGTTATATTATTATTATTATTATTATTATTATTATTATTATTATTATCATTATTACTTCTGTTATTATTATTGTTGTTATTTTTATATTTTCTATATTATATCAAAAATATTATTTTGCTATCATTATTTCAATATATGTATATATTTTATTAAATGTAGATAGGTTTGTATATATGTATAGGTATATTGTATATATATATGCTCAAGTGTAAATATAGGTACCTGTATGAGTAATGTTTTGAAAAGAATTTTGGCCAAATTCTAATGATTTTAGAAATCCCGAATATATTATTTATAGCTATATTTTTTTACTTAAAAATGGTGTCTGGCCTAAAACGAAATTTTCTAGATTTTTTTAAAATAATAATTGGATCCGTAAAAACTAGTTTCCAAATTATAAATTTTCTAGTATTATTTTTGAATCCTTATCTAGCTAATAAAATATAGTTTTTCTACCAATAGATTTATATTTTTACGAACTTAAAATTTAGGTAAAAAATAAATAAATAATTTTTCTGTTTTCTTCAAGTATTTATCTAGATGTATAATAAAAATGTAGTTTCCTAAAAATTATGATATATATATAAAGATTACTTTCAAGTAGTTAATAAATTATTTTTGGCTAATAAAAGATATTTTCAAAGGGGTATAAATACTTTCTTCGCACATCCTCACTATCTGTCAGCCTTAATCGTAACTAATTCCAAATTCATCTTTTTCTCGCGAATTCGGACCATGTTGCATCGACCATGGCTATTGGAAAGAACAGGACTTGTTGGATCATTGCACCACACCAAGCGTAACACCAGGCAAGACACCTTGCCATCACTGTTTAATTTTTTTGCTCAATATTATGCAGGTTTTAATTGTTGTCCTTTCAAAACCATATGTAGTTGCAAATTATTATATTTTTGTTTTCTTTATGCATTTGGCCTAGAGTTAAGGACCACCCTTGTTTGTGTCGCATTCATGGAACGACACTTGTGTACCACGATGTCATGTGTCTCATATAGATTCGGACTTACGTACCGACCGTACATCGGTGCGTACAGGACGAGCGTTAGGGTATAACTGCTAATATAATTGCCTAGAAGACTTAGCGGTTATTATGAATATCGTGGTGTGGATTCAGCACGAGTAGTGCATGGGGAGGGTGAAGACAGTTATTAGGCGCAGGGGCTTTCACACCTTTACCTTCGTCTAGCTGCCATTTGTGACTCAGTCGAGAGCTAGTGGCCGTGCACTTATTTACTTTTCTCTAGATGCCACTAGTGCCTCGGTTGAAACACAAATGTGCCGTACATTTACCTTCGTCTAGCTGCCGTTAGTGACTCATCCAAGAGCTAGTGGCCGTGCATTTATTTTTCTCTAGCTGCCCCTTAGTTCTCGCTCGAGTGCTAATGGGCCGTGCATTTACTTTTCTCTAGACGCCACTAGTGCCTTGGTTGAAACGCTAACGTGCCGTGTTACTAGCTTCGAGAGCCCTTGTGTGGAACGTTGTCTTCAAATTGCATATACACATAGAATGGTTAAGGACCTTTATCTGTTTAGACATATATATGGTTCTGTTGAGCTTTATTATTCAGTTATTGGCATGATATTATGTGTCTTGTTACGTCCCTCTGAGGACCTGGTTATCTCGCCAGGTGTGTGCTCTTGTCTTTCGTAGGTGTTCTAGCTCTAGCCGTGAACATCGCTATTTCTTCGAGGATGATTGCATTTAGATCATCTTCGCTTCGCTCGCCAAACTCATTTCATTTCCATGTATTTCTTTCCTTACTTGTTGGTAGTGGATTTGTCTCCGCCCAACATATTGTATCAAGACAATTCATAATTATTATTTGAAATCTTTTATTCTTTTATTTTGGTGTGGATGAGATTAGTTATGATTTTACTGCATTTACAGCTTATGTATCCATACGAGGCCTATATACTTCGTATGAATACAGCTGGCATGACAACGTTCCTAGTCCTACGTATTTTGGGACTGGGGCGTTACATCACCTCATCATTAAATATGCTGAAAATAACAACAGATCGACCAATTAGTGTAATAGTAATATTGGATACTATATTACATGTATGGACATATTAGTTACTTATCCCTCAAGCTTTTCCACTTCTTCCTCGTCGCAGTTGAGTAATATATATAACTAAGTATCCCTTAGTTCCTCGTCATTCAGATATTTTTCTTAATTTTCTCCGAAGGCTTTCCGAAAGCATTAAAAACTATTAATATTGCATCATTAGATTCAAGATATCCATCGTCATTTCTCGGAGCTCTCGTTCTATTAGTAGCAACATGTGGCTTAAAATACATCGAGCAGAAGTTTATAATCTCCTCGAGAACATAGGCTTCACAAATAGAACCCTCGACCCGAGCCTTATTTTTTTACCTTTTTAGGTGGTTCAAATGTCGCTCAAACGGGTACATCTACCGATAACTGACGGGCCCACCAACATGTGCCTTGTAGGAAAGATGAATTGGCAAATGCTCTATAGGGTCGAAGAACCCAGTAGGGAACACCCTTTCAAGCTTGCACAATATTACTGCAATGTCCTTCTCTTGCTTTTCTAGACGATCGACAAGCAACTTAGTAGAACAAAGATCTCTAAAGAATATGCTTAGCTATGTCAACGGATCCCAAACGAACGACGGTAATAATTCCCGAAATATAATTGAAATTAACCTCTCCATAAATACGTAACAGTCGTGGCTTTTCATACCCGTCAGTTTGTTCTCCTTTGGGTCAACGCATCTTCTTAAATTTGACACATATCCATCAGGAAATTTTAGGCCCTGAATCCACCTACAAAGTCTCCCTTTATCCTCCCTGTCTAGTGAAAAAATTGCCTTAGGCTGCTTATACTTTCCATTGCCTTCCTTTATCAAATGCAATGCAGGACATCTGCATATATCTTCCAAGCCCAACCTGGCCTTGGGTTTGTCTTTCGTCTTTCCTTTTACGTCTATCATAGTATTAATTATGTTGTCAAACACGTTCTTCTCGATATGCATGACATCAAGGTTATGTCTGATCAGATTGGTGCTCCAATATGGCAGGTCCCAGAATATTTTTTTCCCGTCCAATTATGAGTGCGGCCAAATTTATCACACTTGTATCCCTTTGTAGGCTCTTCGATAGCACTTGAAAAATCATTGACCTCCTCCCATATCGTGTCTCTGTTCTACCTTGGCGGTGGACTGGCCTTCTCCACAACGCCGACAGGAAAAGCATTCCTGTTCCTCCGGAATGAATGGTCCTTCGGCAGGAACTGTCGATGACAATCAAATAAGCACGGTTTTCCTCCGTATTTCAAACGAAAATCCTTCGTGCGGTCCATGCAATATGGACATGAGAGACAACCGTGAGTGCTCCATCCAGATAACATTCCATACGCCAAAAAGTCATTGATGGTCCACATCAGTGCGGCCCTCATCTAAAAATTATGCTTTCTAGAAACATCGTAGGTGGTGGCACCTACTTCCTATAGCTTATTTAACTCATCTATCAATGGCTGTAAATACACATCATTCTTCCACTTCGGATTGTTCGGACCTTGGATAATAACGGTGAGAAACATATACGGACTCTTCATGCACATCC
This sequence comes from Iris pallida, assembly GCA_029216955.1. Taxonomy (NCBI): domain Eukaryota; kingdom Viridiplantae; phylum Streptophyta; class Magnoliopsida; order Asparagales; family Iridaceae; genus Iris; species Iris pallida. Next base: position 18,182,376 of record JANAVB010040619.1, read on the forward strand.
AAGGCGGTAGATTGTACGGAATGACGATCACAGGCCAACACGAATACTGGGATCCCGAAAGTCTGAATGGGGTAAAAGCGTCGGAGGAGAGACCCAATCTGACATTACGCGGATCCGAAGCAAAATTTGGATACTCTTGATCAAAGTGCTTCCATGCTTTTCCATCAGATGGGTGATCCAACACTCCTTCGATTTGTTCCCATCTGTGCCAACTCATGTTTTCTGCAGTCTCCTTCACCATAAATAACCTCTACAACCGCGTGGTCAATGACAAGTAGTACATCGAGTCGGTAGGCTTCCTTGCACCGGGAGTCCTACTTGAACTTGTTGCCTTGTAGCGATCAGCACAACAAAATCTGCACGCATATTCATCCTTGTCGTCTTTGTAGTACAACATGCACCCATTGTGACATGTATCAATTTTCTCATATCCCATCTAGAGAGATCTCACCATCCTCTTAGACCGGTAGAAGTTTGTAGGTAACTTTGTACCTTCCGACAAGATCCCTATAATCAACTCGATGATTCGGTTGTAGCATTCTTGAGACATGTTAAAATTGGACTTGATGCTCAGCAGGCTTGTAACCACCTCCAATGGTGAATGATCCTCACAAACAGGATACAAAGGAGTTCTTGCATTCTCTAGCAACTCCATAAACTTCGCAGCATTGGCATTCGGTTCCTCCTCAGCCGCATAATGATTGTCTGGATCGAAAATAGGCCCTGCAGCGTCAAAAACCATGTTCATCCACCCTTCGTCATAACCAGCGTGGTCATGGACATCCATATACGGCAAATTAGGCTCCAGCTCCAATGCTAAAGGCACAAGTTCTCTGTGTGAGGTCCACTGATAGTAATTCGGCATGAAACCTCTCGAGTACAAATAATATGTCATGTCCACTTTTGGATGATATTTTATGTTGCAATATCTCACACATGGACACTTAATTTTGGTACGGTCCATGTATTAAGGAAACACCGTGGCGAACTGCAGGAACTGCCCTACCCCCTGTATAAATTCATCCCGCACACCGTACATATTATCAGGATGACGATTGTACATCCATGAACGATGCCACAGATATTAACTTATATCCATTAATTGTCAATAATTCTGCAAAGATAGATACACATTATCCATGAGATCCATGATACCGATTCCGATACCGATATCGATACTGTGAACCTTGGTTAATATTAATATTTTTCACACTTCTCTAGCTAGGTTGAGGATGAGGTAGATATCATATATATAATGCGTAATAGTCGGCTGAATGAGCCGAATGAGAAGAAAGGAAGTAGGAAGGCTCACTCTAGACACTCTAGGATACTTACTCTATACACTCTAGGATACTACGATATACTACTAGTATACTCACTCTATACACTCTTACTTATGCAATACATATATATGATACTATACTATATATGGGATACACTACTATTAAGACATATATACTCTCATATGGACATACAGTCCCCAACTCTAACCTATACCAGTCCACATCACCGTCTTAACTGAATTAGTCAAAAATACAGTCTAACATCCTCTACATTCATATATATATATATATATATATATATATATATATGGACATACAGTTCCCAACTCTAACCTATACCAATCCACATCTCCTCCTTCCTATTTTCTGTTTTTCCCCCTTCATTCATATGTGACAATAGCTTCATATATATATATACTTATATATACCTACATATATAAGGGAGATAGGGTTGTATCGTGTTAGTGTGTGTGTGTGTGTCTGCGTGTCTGTGTCGTATGTGTGTCAAAGTGTGTCTGTGTTAGTGTGTCTGTGTGTGTGTATTGTGTGTGCGTGTGTGTCGTATCAGCCTGTGCGTACGTGTCGTGTCAGTATGTGTGTGTATCTTGTCAGCGTGTGTGTGTGTCTGTACGTGTGTGTCGTGTCTTGAAAAGGGAGATAGGGTTAGGGTTATACCTTCCTTGGTCGGGTCGGGGTCATCGAGAAGAGGGGTCGTGGAGGATGTCGACGACGGGGAGGATGTCGACCTCGCGCGGAGTAATAGGGGCCGCTGTAAGAGGGGGCCGTCGGGGAGAGGGGGTCACCGGATGGAGGGGGTTGCCGAGGAGAGGGGGTAGCCGAAGGGAAGGGGTCGCCGGAGAGGACACAGAAAGGGGGAGAGAAATTTGGGGAGTGGGAGATTGAAAATTTTGGGTGAAAGAAAATAAAAAATCGATCGGCTAGAACCCTATATGAAACATTTTAGTGACATCCGTATTAGACGTCGCTAAAAGTCGTTGTTCAATAAAAAATTAGCGACGTACCTAATATGGAGTCGCAAAACGTCGTTGTGTTAAACAAAATAGCGACATCAGTTTTCTAAACCATAATATGTGTCGCTAACGGTCGCTAAACGTCGCTGATAGTAACGTTCAGCGACGTCTTTATAAAACGTCGCTAAATACACAAAAATTACCGACGTATATAATTGGCATTGCTAAATTTATCACCAATATGACTTATTTTGGTAGTGATCGAACCAACCATCCATCATAAGGCATCTTACGGATCGGAGCACTACATTTATGTTTTTTCTTTTTCTATTCACCATACCACAACAAAGGAACTGTTTACTATATATGTAGTGTAGTTCATAGCTTAAAGGCATGAATAGGATTTAATGTGAATTAAGAATGAAATCAGTGCACAACTAGCCGTTGGAGAATATAATTCAATTGGAATATAATATCCAACGTTCCAAACATTGAATGTGGTGAAATCGGTTAGGAACATAGACTTTTTTTTGTTTAATACAATATCAGCTGTGTACAACAGCCCTAATTGTCCAATTTGTGTTAGTGTAGTTTTGTCATTTCATAATTATAATATAATATTAATATTTATTTAGGAATATTGTGTGCATTTATTCATTTTTATTCTGTTAGTTGATACAGGTAGTGGCTAGCCTAATTGTCAGACTTGTGTTAGTGTACCGATTAGCCTAGACACTAAACTAGAGCCCAATAATTAGCATGACATAAATCAACTTATTAGACTAGTCCCTTTAGACTTATTAGTCATGACCAATTAGCTTAATTAGGATTAGACAATTGACCAAAATAGGTCCAAAACCTCTATGCATTTAATTAGCCATAAGACAACTATTAGAGGGCTAAGTGGACTTTGTGAATAGGCGCTAACCTAGGAATAAGTGGCCGGCCAAGGAGGATCCCTCTTTACTTCATTCATTTCATTCCATAGCCTCCTTCTTCCCTAATTTGGAGTTCTTCCCAAAGTAGAGCCATTCCTCCATTAATTTCTTCTAAATCCCACCCATTCCTCTACCTATTCCTCTCATTCTCTTTAGAAGGAAGAGCCTAGAAGGAGCTTGGAGCCTAGGAGCAAGGAGAAAAGTCCATTTGCTAGGAGCTACGTGTCCGGATCGTATCCATTTGGCTATTCATTGGGAATACATCTCCCAATAGGTATAACACTCTCTATCCTTGTTATTTAGATTCTATTTGTAATATTGGACCCTTAGGAATTCACCTATGGACTAGAGCTACCCATAGGAAGAGATTTGAGACACTAATAAGTCTCTATTTGAAAGTTCGATTATGTTTTGTGCCATTTTTGAAGGAATTCCGAGAAGGGCACCCCAAGTGTTTGATACTAGGTTTGTTATGCCTAATTAGTATAGATTGGATAGTTTGTGTCTCTATCGTTGTTTCACTTAAAAAAATTCCTAAAATTGGCTTTTGAAAGAAAACAAGAAAAAGTACAAAAGTACAAGTTGTTTTTGGGAAGTATTGCTATGGAAGTCTGATATGAGAGCGATCACTTTATTCCTTGGACCACACGACGATGATGAAGAAAACTGCTTGAAGAAGATGAACAATTGGAAGAACTAAGTCACCAGAAAGGTATCGACACAACGACACTGATGGCACAGTCAAATGCTTTCCTGCTTTGCTTCACCCTGTTCTTGAGAAAAAGTTGAAGAAATGCTTCTGGGAATATCACTCTGAAAGTATGAGTTTTCTCAGAATCTCCTTCTCTGTATCTCTCTTGATCTTTTCTTGTGTTAAAAATAAGTCTATATATAGACAAGACCCTCTGTACGTAAAAAGCAGTATAATTGGGTCTCTACGCAAGTAACTATTACCCACGATGAAAATCAACCTCTACGCGTGATGACACGTGTCCCATGTAGAGTTTTAGTCTCTACGCATGGTGACACGTGTCCCACAACTTCAGCAATATAGGAAGAGCACGTACACACATTCTTCGATAAGTGTGGCATAAAAGCCACGTATGCAGACCATGTTCTCACATAGCCAGAAAAGATTGGGCGTAAAAATAACCCAAAATAGACTTCCTGCGTAAAGTAGCAGACTAGGCGTAAAATAACCCAAAATAGACTTTCTGCATAAAGCGGCTGAAAAGTAGCCTTGAGCGTATAATTAGCTCAAATAAACTCTACGCACACGAAAGCCTTGAGCGTAAAAGCTCGAATAGCTTTCATGCGTTAAAGAAGCAGTCTTTTGAGCGTAAAGTAGCCCATCTGCACACTAAACGACAAGTGTTGGATTTGGTAAAAAAAATCTTCTCGACTTCTGTGCAATATTCTGTCAGAAAATCTTACTGTTAGATCAATATCACGCGCATTAAATGCAGTATGACAGCCTGTCTTTCGCGTAAAAGCTGAGAATGGCTCTCGCGTAAAATTGCTCGCGTAGAATTTTGAATCTCACTCAATAAAGTCTTTTAATGAGCCTTTCGTAGAGTCTGACTTTGCGTAAAGTTCTTAACTTCTTTGACTTGGTCTATGAAGTACTTTTTATGCTTCTACAAGACCCCCTTCAAAGTTTATAAATTTTTCTAAAATTTGAAATACTTTGAACAGAAGCGTAAAATTCGGGATATCCAAAAGTCATACGCGTAGAATTTGGGATACCTAACGGTCATCTGCGTAAAGTTCGGGACACCTAACAGTCCACGTAAAATTCGGGATACCCAACAGTCAGCGTAAATTTTGGGAATTTGAACCGATTTCAAAATTTTTATATAAATAGAGCTTTACGAGTAGAGAAAGAATTTTACTTGTTCTCGTGATTCTCAATCTCTTTCACTCTCATCTTCTTCGAAATCTCAGTCCCAATCAATGGCCCCCAAGAGCAAAACCACCGCCGGTGCTAAGGGCAAGAAGCCCGCCGCTGCTTCGTCGAGGAGTGAGCGTACGGTTGCCGTCGTCGCATTATCGAAAACAACTCGAAGGATCAACCCCACTGTGGCTCCAGCCTTGATAGGTAGCATACCTAACTTGGCCTTGGGTTCGTCGGGGAAGAAGAAGAATCGAACCCGAAATTTACGCCCATGTTTATACGTGTCAGCGTAAAACTCACCAAATATGCCCACGTCTATACGTGCTAGCGTAGAAACAAAATACGCTCACGTCTATTCGTGCCAGCGTAAATAACAAAATACGCTCACGTCAATACGTGCCCGCGTAAAATAAAAATACGCCCACATCTATATGTGCCAGCATAAAAACAACATACGCTCACGTCTATACGTGCCAGCGTAAAACATTAAATACGCTCACATCTATATGTGCCAGCGTAAAATTCAAAATACGCTCACATCAGCGTAAAATATGCAAGTGATAAGACTTTGCGTAAAAAATGTTAATTATGAAAACAGAGAACTTTTGCACTTAATTTTCAATTTTAATTAACTTAACTTCTACGCGTAAGCGTAAAGTTTGCATAGTCAAGCTCTCTAGTTCAGAGTCTTTAATTTTTATGCGTAAAATTCAGAATAAGTTATCTACATAAAATTTAAATTAGATTTTTACTAACTTGATTCTACTTTTTCTTTTGGCAGTGGACTTGCAATTTCATCCTCTAGCAGAGGTATTCGGCTCACCAGCTGGTATGGTGGGCTCAAACTACTTGGAGAATTTATCCCATGTTGAATTCCCTCAATCAGATCCACAATACCCTGAAGGGAGACAACAGCTAATAGCTGCTCAAGGAGACAGGATGCTGCTGTCACTGATGAATGGAGAATTGCTGGTGTCGCTAGATGACCAGCAATTTTTGAAGCTAGCCTTCATGTTTGGGGATGCTATAGATTTCCAATCACAAACCAACCCCAAGAAGGAGGCTTGGGTATTTAAATTTGGAGATAGGGCGATGTATCTCCCAGACATGGAAAGGGATTATCCCCTATCCTCATTTGTTCACGCCACCCATCCACGACAGATGCTATGGAACCTAACTCCCAGCAGTCATGATAGGCCAGGCAGAATCATTTTTAAGAGGGACGGGGCCAACCAACTGGGCTATCATACTAGCACTCCTAGTGGTGGTATTATTCCTTTCGCTGGTCTACTGCCTGGATTCACACCAAGCGAAGATTCAGCTTTGCTTCAACCAGTGTAGATCCTCATGTTTGTAAACAAGCTCATGAAGGCCTCGGTATTATATCCCCAGGCCAACCCTAGGCTGCCAGGGTGGATGACACCGCATAATCAGAACTGGATTCAGCTTAGTGCCTGGATCATGAAGAATTTCAAAATAGAGCTACAAGCTATTGGATTATATGAAGCAGTAGCCTCCACGAGCCAGGGTATACCAATGAACAACAACTTGTTCTTGGCTTTAATGGAGTTGTATATCAGTCCAACAGGGACTTTTACAACTCCGATAGGTGAGATGGGCTTTACACTGTATGAGATGCAGTTTATCTCCAAACTGCCAATAGGTGAAGTTCCGTATGAAGAATATGTTCCCTCCAACCGGGAACTAGCAGAGATCAGGAAAAAAAATCCTCAGTTAGTTGAGGTATACCAAGAATTGATGTGCCACTATCTGACTTGCACCACTATATATGAAAGTGGATCACATTTGGCCTACATCAATAAATGGACAACATATCTATTCTATCATGAGAATATGATATCCAAGACCGGCAAGGGGAAATTTTAAGAAAACAAGGCTCAACCTATCAATCCTTGTTCAATCATCCCTCCTGATTCAATAAACACCTGGATGGCCACTAACAAGTTTCCAGATAAATATTTGGCCACCAAGGCTAGAGAATTCCCTGCCGGGACCGAAGCATTGAGCTTTCTGAGACACGGCAGCCGAAAGCTCTCAAAAGAAGCCTTGCTGGCGGGCTTTCTTTCTCTATGGCTGCGGAGATGGGTCGTGCCAGGGATTGGCACAGCTGACAGGATCCATCGAAACGTACTATGGCCAGCAGTACGTTTGGTGTTCAAAGTCAGAATCAACCTGTTATCGGCAATGGTGTGCCGTTTATATGCAGGTTTACGAGCATTTGGTGATAAACTGATCAACAATGCTCCTCACCGAAAAGATTTCCCTACGGTGGAGATGCCCTACACCTATTTGATGGGCTGGCTGTTGTATCATAACTACAGTTTATTGCCACCAGGCCCTGGGAATGATACGGAGGTATTCCTCCAAAAGTTTAATAAAGCCACATGGACTGCAACTTCAGTGACAGACACCCGGGCAACACTTAATTATTCCCACGGGTGGAATTTTTTCTGTAGAAGGCCACCAGTCCCAGCTGACTGTTTCGGGATGCAATTTGAAGATATAGGTGAAGGGAGGACTTCATTAACTGTGCCAGTTTTTAAATGGCTAATGTGCATCAGACCCTCACATCTGATGTATAGGAATGAAGACAATTGTGCGTTCGAACCGTACCTACCCAGTCGGTTCGCTCGTTAGTTTGGATATGACCAACTTCACGTTGGTAATCCTTCCACCAGCTTCCACCATTATGGAAAATTAATTGATGGTGCAAGAGCATGGAGGTACTTTAGCACTGCATGTACCGGTGCTAGATTCCGGGTATCAACTACTACAAGTACCACTGAGCTACGAATACTTCATACGTATGCTCATTTTTATGCATCCATTCGCACCTTCGCGAATGATTATAACATGAAGGGGAGTCTTCGATGGACCAAAGAAGGAAACATCGAAGAACCAGTCAGGGTTCCATCGGACATACTTGATGATGTTGCTGTTCCAGACGAGTATCTGAAAGTGATTCCTGCGGGGGTTGGAACCAACCACAGGACCAATTATCATCTCAAAAACCCGGAAGCAGAAATCAAACACAGCTGTTACCCTCCAGGAGAAGAAGAAGAAGAAAAAAGTCACTGTTAAAGGGCCTACTAGACAGAGAGCCGCTACTCCAGAGAGCGAAACTCCAGTCGAAGAGCCTCAACACATTGCATCTTCTTCAGCTCATCCTGGAAAAGGGTCTTCAGCATCTCAGCCCGCAGCATCAACAGAATTTTTGGGGCTCCTATCTCCTGGACGCCTCAGCACCTCTGCACATCTGACTTCTCCATAGAAGGTGCTAGTTATTGAAGGCACTGCCACGACTCGTGCTAGTGATCCGGAGCCCATCCCCTCCGATGAACCGGCTCTTGACTTCGATGATGATGACTGGGACCAGGATTACGACTCTCTTTTGTCACGTCCTGCACATACTCCAGGTAAATATAATTTACACCAAATCTATACAAGATTATGTATTATGATTTTGTATATTGACTTATTTTGCTTAATTTTTGTAGGTGTCATCACTACAGTCAAGCCTGTGGCTCCTCCTCCTCCTCAGGAAATTATTCAAACGGAGTCTGAAGGAGAAAGTTCTTCTTCAAAAGAAGATACTATCCAAGAAGAATATTCTCCTTCTATAGAGGTATATCAAGAGCCTGAAGTAGAGGCCCAGTAAGGATTGTCTTCTCTTACTGAAAACAGAGAAGAAGAACCAACTGCAAATGAAGAAGTAGCTGCAGAAGAAGAACCAGCTGTAGATAAAGAAACAACTGCAGAGGAAGAATTAGTTGCAGGAGAACCAACTGCAACTGAAGTACTCCCAGAAGGTGATGAACCTACAACCAACGAAGGTGATGAAGATATTGTCAACTCATCAACTGAAGTCGGAGACGTAGTAATAACATCCTCAGTTGTTGCTACTGATCCAGTACAAGTTCTTGAGAAGATAGTATCTGAACCTGAATTAGTTACAACGATCACCATTCCTCCCACAACAATCACCGCCACCGAAACTCAAGTAGTTTCAGCTCCAAAAACTGCTGGAGGAATAATTCATATAGATGCTGAAGACATTGTCTCTGAAGCTTCTGGGAATCAATTAGCCTTGGTAGCAACGACAACTTTGACTTCATCTCAACCTGCTACCAAGGCAACAATAATATCTACTCCTAGTCTTCAGAAGAGGGATCTGGTAGACCTTTCTGCCACACCGAGCTCAAATACAGAAATGAATCTCTTAGTTGAGATCCATACTGAAACTTTCTACAAAACATTGGCAGCTTTAATCAAGCTGGTCCTGAAGAAGGGCCTTAATTATGAAAGCTTGAAGGCTGTAATTACTCTCACGATCAGGAATGTTGCCATGTTTAATAACGCCGAGAGAGCAGCGGCACTGGAGAAGGTAGTAGAGGGACTTGAACAGCTAATTAAAGAATATCTAAGGCTGTCAAGTGAAATCCTTGAAAGTCTCATCCAAACCGAGTATGATGCTTTATCAGCTGAATACATCGCTCGAGAGACTATTTTCAATAATTCTCTCCAGGAGTACAGCAGCAAAAAAGTCGCCAAAGAGAAAGCTTCATTGAATGAAAATAAACCTCTTTTAGAGATGCATAAAGAAGCCTATGAGACTTCAAACATAAGAATTCATCAGCAAGATGATAGAATTCGTGAAGTTGAGACGGAGTTGCTTCGCTTGAAGGCAGAAAGAGAGCAAATGATTGCAGCTAGAGACCATCATTTGACGCAGAGCTCAATTTTGGAAGAGAAAGTGTTTGGTGGTGAAGTTGTCATTAAAACCCTTGATGATGCCAAGGATAAAATGATAGCTACTTTCGCCGAACTCTCTCATCTTTGTACTCCAGAAGCTCTTCGCACCATGGCGACTACAAATGTATTGAGTTCTCGTGAAAGGCGCTTGGCCGAGCTGCATAAACTACTTGAAGATGTATCTGCTCCGCCTTAGGCATTTTTGCTTTTAATACAGAAATTTGTATTCTTCTGTCTTTTTCATTCTGTAATATTTTCAAGAAATGAATGAAATATTTGTTTTATGACCCTATCATTTATTTTGAATTTAAACAATAGGTATGAGATAGAAAATACTTATCAGAGGTAATATGGACATGACAAGTCTTCTAAACTCAATAAATTATATCTATCCAGAGGTAATGTGGACATGATAGATAATGAATCTTATTTTTTTTTTTTGAGTGTACAATACTATCAGAAGTAATATGAACGTGACAGATCGTTACAACTCAAAGAAAAATAGATTAATATCTATTTAGAGGCCATATGGACATGATAGATAAGAAAAGAAGTAGACTTAATATTTATTCAGAGGTCATGAGAACATGATAAATAATAAATCCCTTTTTTTTAAATCAGCTGGTAAGACAGAAGATAAAAACTCTCTTTTAGGAGAACAAACACTCAGCTTAACCAAACCTTGGTAGCTGGGAAATAAAGAAGAAATTCATACATAATATTTCTTCAAGAATTTGCCATTAATTGGCATCATGAGCAAATCTCCATTAGGTTTAGACAACCTATAGGCACCATTGGAGAATACTGTCTCGACTACATAAGGACCTTCCCATTTTGTATGGAATTTCCCTTTGCTTTTATGAGTCATCACCATCGGTCTTCGAACAACTAGAACTAGCTCACCGACTTTGAATACCCTCTCTTTAATTTTACTATTGAAAGCTCGAGATATGCGGGCTTGATATAGCTCAATGTGCTGTTGTGCTTGAAGACGCTTCTCGTCTAGACCTTCAAGTTCTTGAAGTATCAACCGATCATTATTCTCTGTAGTTAGCTCATTAGCAATGGCTATTCTAAGAGATGGAATTTGGATTTCCAGTGGCAGAACAGCCTCACATCCGTAAACCAGTGAGAATGGTGTAAAACCAGTAGGAGTTCGGACTGTCGTTCGGTAGGCCCATAAATATTCTCCAAGTTTCTCATTCTAATCACATTTATTAGAAGAGACAAACATTTTGAGAAGTTTAATAATTGTCTTGTTGAAAGCTTCTGCCAAACCATTAGCAGCTGGATTGTAAGCCGTAGAAGCTATGTTCTAAATTTGATTCTTATCACGGAATCTATAAAATGCCTGACTGGAAAATTGGGGTCCATCGTCATAGATTATCCTTCGGGGAATCCCAAAACGAATGGTGTTTAATGAAGCTAACCACATTAGATGTTTTTACTTCAACAAGGGGAACCGCTTCTGCCAATTTAGAGAAATAATCCGTTATGGCCAGGATAAATCGATGTCCTTTTACAGAAGAAGGATTAATTAGACCAATAATATCCATGCCCCAAGCTTCAAAGGGCTAAGAAGCTGCTGTAGGATGTAAGAATTCAGATGGTTGATGAATAAAATCGGCATGAATCTGACATGCTTTACACCGTCTGGCATAATCCACAACATCTGCTATCATGGAAGGCCAATAATACCCCATTCTTTAAATACGGTCATGTAACTTTGGACCCGGTTGATGAGCACCGCAGACACCATCATGAGCTTCACAGCGTGTTTGCTTAGCTTCACTATCAGAGAGACAACGCAGTAAAAGTCCGTCAAAAGAACGACGATACAACATATGCAAAGAAGAATCGTAGTAGAATCGAAATGATCGTCTTTTGATTGATGCAGCTTCTTTTGGATCTTCAGGTAAAATTCCATGGACCGCATAATCAATAAATGGACTTCTCTAATCCCTTTGCTGAGAACTTGATTCTGTAGTATAACTCTATTCGATATGTAAATTATTCTTGACACAGAATAGATCTCTATCCAACAAAGTAATGGCATTTTATCTTCTGATTGGAACGGCTAAGTCTGCAGCTAAACTAGCAAGAGCATCAGCTTCCAAATTTTGAGAACGTGGTATGAATTTAATGAAGAATCCTTTGAATGAAAGGACCAATTCGATTACCACTTGATGATAGGGAATGAGGTCAGGATTTCTGACTTCATATGTCCCTCTGACCAGATTAACAATCAGTTGAGAATCTCCATAAGCTTCCAGGAACTCAATGTCCAATCGTTTTGCTATTTGAAGACCAATTAGCGGAGCATTATATTTTGCCACATTGTTGGAGCATGGTTCATTAATAGAATAAGCACGGTATATGACCATTTTATCAGGAGAGACCAAGACGTTGCCTACTCCGGAGACAATATTGCCTTTAGGTCCAACCTGCGATGCTCCATCAAAGTATAATTGCCAAATGTCATCCCTCGAGGTCATGTTGCAATCCACGACTTCATCTGGAATGTCCTCATATAGCTTAGAGGTTTCAGGTATAGGGTGCGCTGCTAAGAAATCAGCTAATGCTTGACCCTTCACTGATTTTTGAGGTACATAGACCATATCATAAGGAGTAAGCAATATTGCCCAGGTGGCTAACCTGGAGTTAAGAATGCTCGGTTTTCTCATCAATACCCGAATAGGATTTATTCTGGATATGACATGAATAGTTTGTCCTGACACATAATGTCGTGTCTTTTGAATAGTAAAAACCAAGGCCAGACATTCTTTCTCCACCCACTACAAAAAAAGTGACCTTTTGGGACAACAAAAAAACGTCATAATAAATAGGTTTACCGTCCCAACTACTATTTGGGATGGTCTTTATGACGGCAATGGGTGGTCTTATTAGGGTGGCGTGGCAAAAAGTTAAATGACGTATATTTGCCGTCCCAAATACTTATAAAGGACTGTTAAACTCCCGTCCCAAAAGGTTTCAAAATTATAAATTCTGCAGGGCAGTTTATAAATCTGTCCCAAAAAATACGTCCCAAAAACTTAATCCTCCTCCTATTTGTATATAAAATATACAATTAAATTTTATATAGAACAAAAATCACACAGAACTATTTAATCGCAAATGCATTATTGTAGCTGCAACATTAAGACAAGAAATTTTTATAAAACATTTAAAAGTCATATCCAACTGTTTACAAAATAAAACAAAAGTTTACATCACGTTGAATCTTTCCCCCATAACATAAAATTTATATCCCATTGTTTACAAAATAAAAGTTTACATCACGTCGATAGCCGCATGTACATGTCAAACGTACCATCTGCAGCCTTCTTTGGAGCAGCCTTCTGTGAAGGAGTTATACGATAGCAGATGGCTGTCCTCGAGAGAATCGCCAATTCAGTGAAAGCCTCCTTATATCTCTTCAGAACAATTTCTAAAGCAACACCATCCACAACAAATGCCAAGTCCTGTGGAAACAAAGAAATAAGGGCAAAGTTCTTCATGGGAGTAAAAGATTCAGCTGAAGTATGACTTTATAGTTTTGAGAGAAACTACAGATGCAAAAGGGTATGCCAAATTGAGAAAAGCGAACCAGCATACATGACCATGGGTAATGTGAACACAATGAAATTTTGAACACCTAAACATTTAATAGATACACTGATAAAAAACAAAAGGCTGTCACACATTTAAAAAAAAAAAAGAACTGCTAAACATGAAGTTGATAAAACAATAATGACAGTTTTAAGTGTACAATCAAAGAGCTACAATCACCTGAATTTTCTCTCTTTCTGTCAGCTCTCTCGCTGAGGAGGTTTTTCAATGTATAATGCTTTGGAAGTGGATCTAGGATTATGATGTGACTTCTTTTCAGAGAGGTCCTTTTATGTAAAATGCTTTGGAAGTTTTAGTCATGGAAATGGAAATCCTCAGCTTCACGGTACCTTTCTTAAAATAGTATCTATTGAACTACATTTTAAGCTTTTGCGTTAGAGTTTTGTTTCTTCAATTTCATCTTGGTTTGTTTGTTCTGTTTTGTTGGTATATTTCTCATGAAATTCCGGAACCATGTTGTAATGGCAGATGATTAGTTGTATTATTGTTATTGTTGTGCTATAGTGCTTAAGATTTTGATGATGTGCTGCTTGAAAATAGTATGACATACCCAACTGGATATGAAGAAAGTTGTGGACTAACCTGGTTCTCATGAGCATGAAAAGACTAGGTGAACTTCCTCCCAAGATGCCTCCAACAAGGCAGCCTGGTACCCGTAACACGCTTCAGACAACACCTTTTCCAATAGCACCCTGAGTAGACCCAATCCTCTATCCGTCTTCTTCAGAAAAGCCCAATATGCGAACCATAAGATCCAGAACCTAAAAAACTCATGAGAAGTTTGAAAATGAATCAAGGCCATCATTCAAAGCATGGTTTCAGCTATAAAGGCCATCATTCAAAGCATGGTTTCATTCATAGAGAACAACTAGTATCATCAACAATATACATTTATATGATTGAAAAAGGTGAAGGCCTTGCTGGAAGCTAACCAAGATAAGTTTTGTACATAGGGTCCAAAAGTAGTTGAAGTGGATATCCTTCTTCTCGAGTATGAGGAAAGAAAGTGAAATTAGTGTCCGTCTTTTTTCCTTTTTCGGGACAAAGTATCATTTTAGTAATCATCACAAGTTTTAAGATAACGTCATACCTTGCGAACAGAAAACTGACTCAATGAAGGCGCCATAGTCACAGAGCATATTGAGTACTTTAAAGCCAAGGCTGCTCTAATAAATTGTAAAGAGGACACTGAATTGTTGAAATGGAACCGTTGAACAAACATCAAAGATGAACCAGGAGGATATATATATATATCTGCGGAGATTGAATTATGCCACTCAAAAAGGATCCTGGTGGTGCCAACATTATTGGTACCACTACTGCGAACCTCGGTGCTCGGATCAAACATGTTCTTTAGTAAAAGACATTCATTAGGTTTTCCTATAGGCACAGGGAGTAGGGAAGGTAGTAATGTTAGAATAATTGATGGTACAGCTGACTGCCCATTTACAGGCAAGCTTAAAGCTTGTTGAGTAGGAGCTGCTCCATAAGCCCAAGCACTCCAAACGACTCGGTAATACTGCAAAACAAAAGCAAAGATCAGCTGATAAATATAATTTTAGGATTAAGGGAGAAAAAATGAACAAAAAGAAGTTATACCTTGAGACAGTTCCAGTGTGGTCCAATCGTTTCATGAGTATGGCTCCGGACCGAGCATATAGAGACTTGAATAGCAACGATAATATTGTTTCACAGGAAAATCATCATGAACCATAACTTAACAGGGTGCACCAAAAAAGCAAGAAAATGGAACTGCATACATAGTGGAGTTATTACCTTGATAATCTTAGAAAATTTCCAAAAATATTGTTAACTGATTCCACCAAAATTCTGACCATTTGCATCAGAATTCCAATCCACTTTTCATCCTTTTCTACCAGTTAGAATTTATGTTTGCCTAATCAAATAGTTCCCAATAACATGAACGAGGCCCAAATCCTTCCAAAAAGAATGTTCAGTTATGTATAATTACTAAACAATGAAAAAGAAATTACATGTGTATTATATATATAAAGAGCATGTTTGCTCGCCAGTTGGTCCCTTTCAGATAATCAATTTGGCTTCTCAAGACTTAAAAACTTAAAAAGTAAAACTAGTATGTCTTAAGAATGCTTGGTACAATTGAGTGACTGGCTAACTTAAGCGTATGAAAGGATGAAATTCATGAATCATCTAAAATGGCGAAATAAAAGAGATTACCACTTTCCACGACTGAACCAGGTGAATCACATTAATCACATCAGCATTTCTCACTGTACTGAAGCGGTGAGCAACAACGAGAGTTGATTTATCATGACTTTATCTAGTGCCTCTTGTATAACACGTTCATATTCAACATCAAGAGCACTGGTCGGTTCATCTAGTAGTGATACTCGAGGGACCTTCATGATTGCTCTAGCCAGGGTGATTCTTTGTTTCTGCCCCCGCCCCCCGGATAGCTGAGTCCCATACTCCACAACTAAAGTATCAAGCCCCTAATTACAGAACAGATAGTTACTATATGTTGCAAATATGCTAGAAGTCGATAACAATTTTGTGATGTCAAGAATGAAAAAAAAATTCTATAAGGCAATAGAGAGAACTCTCCACCTTTGGTTCAGCATCTAAAAGTATTTAACCATCCCCACTTCATATGATAATGTGAAAAATTACAACAATGTAAGTAAATGTTTCCACTCCATCAATAAAAAAAGTGTGGTTATTCATATGAAAGAGTAACTGTGAAATAAGAAGATCACATGAGGTAACTTGTCAATAAATTCGGAAGCATTGGCCAAATTTGTTGCATCTATGATTTATTCAAGAGTTGCATCTCCCTTCCCATATTCTATGTTAGCTCTAATGCGTGAAGAAAATAAAACTGGCTCTTGGCTAACGAGCCAAATTTTTTCGGTGGAGTCATATATTTCTATCTCAAGCTTCCTTTTGGTTTTGCCGAATAGCTTTGCGGCTGCTACTTGTCCTGCTGCAATGGCACTTGTACAAGGAGAAGATTTACCTGCAGATCTGGTAAAAGAATTTAGGTAGCAGAAACTGTTAATGTGTCTCTTAATATTTTTGAGATATAACATGATCAATGATTATATACACTCCTGCAGCAACGCTTTAAAAATCCTGGGTATGAATTCTCGTGTGTGGGTCAACTTGAAGCAATGTTCTAAAAAGAAAGAGCATGCAGTGAAGGTGATAATCCAGAAAAGGGGCTCCAATGGTACTTATAATGCAAATAATAGGTCCTTTTTAGCCGTCTAGGTTTTGAGTTGACTTTTTAGCCAAGTCTAGGTCATTTTTGGCAAAATTTTCTCTTCAACAATTGCACCTATAAACTACAAACTAAGCTTTTAGATGAAACTGAAGTGAGCATTGCTCGATTAGAAGCAAAATTTGAACTTTGTTTAAATTTCCCCTCTTTGTCACTGCAACATATTTATAGGAACAAGAAATTGCTGCAAGCTTCATGATTTATAGAAATTGACATGGCAAATTCAATCAGAATTGATGAGCATGTACAATAGTGCACTAGAAAATCCCTGTTGACAAATAGTGCACTAATACAACTAGTGTGTTAAGTTCGCCAACATATCATTAGGTACATTCAATACTTCAGACCTACCAGAAGACTGTAGTATTATTTCTTATTGCTTTGAATTGTCCATACCTAACATATATGGAAGTGTCTCACGACTAGGTCAACTATGCACTATTTTCTTTACTAACAAACATAGCCGTTGGGGTGATGTAGGAATAACTAACCCCCACCCAAACAGAAGTGCGCACACGCACGTACACACAATACGTAACACACACACACACACACACACGAAAGGACTACCACCACTAGAAAGGAAGAAAAAAATCCTTCACAAATAAGATATTAAATTCTATGGACATTTGACGAATACATCCATGTAAGAATCCACATTTAAAAATTAGTTGAACAATCTTCTCAGTGTTACAACTTTAAAGGTTTAACATTTTGTTGATGCAATTAATTACATCACCATGCTGCTACTGTATGAAACAATGGAGATAGCATAAGGAAACCTTAAAACTAGAGCATGGTGGATGAAACAAAGGCACACTTCTAGAATGTAAACTAATTCATGCATTTAACAATCATGGGTTAAAGACTAGTCCAAAAAAGAAATGTACTGGATAGACAACTTTTTGAAACCGTAATGAGCATGTGAGGTTCATGATAGCATGATGCATGGCTACCAGAATAAGTAGACGCACAGGGGAACTGTCAAGTAATGAAAGACTAACCGCGCTTGTGTTTTTTGGTGCCCTTAACCAAAATTGCATCATTGTCAGTGATGCGTTCCTCCCCAAGTTCATCAATATATCCAAGAAATGATGAATCAAATGCTTCCTCTCCCGTCATATCAGCAAATGTTGAAACCTGCATTCATAGTCAAATAACCAAGACAGAAGAAGAAATAAAGATGAAAACAATTATATGTATACTTTCTTGGGAATAAAATATTAACAAAGTTATGTTAAAGAAAAAGGGTATAAATCATACATACCACAGTTCCGATCAAATACCGACCGATACCGATACCAAAACTTAAATTCACGATAAAAAGAAACTTGCATTCAACCTACATTCCATACAAATTTCTTAAGAAGTACAACAACCATTTTAGACCAATAATGTAGTTTGTAACACCATAACGGTACATAAAGAGTAGAGTAGCTCAAATCATCCACTGCCCATAATAGATCAAAGCTAACGATACAATACAAAAAAATACAGAAGCTCGAATAAAACTGACCTAACTTGATGACAACTTCTACGAGCCGCTCCTAACGGGTTCCATTGTCGCATACAACGGTACGGAGTATCCCATCTCGTCACCTAACTCGTAAAACCCATGACCTCCCATATGGGCCATTCCTTCCTCTTCTTCGACAATTCGTCGAACACCTCGCCACCATTTTCATTCTCAGCAAATCTCACTCTTGCATCTCTCCTCCTATACCCGGCAGATCCACTATCTTCACCCTTTCCTACCAGAAGGACATTGTCTACGGGATCATCGGTCGCGACTATGCATGAAAAGAGAATCATGGAAACTATGAATAAACCAACCCCAAGAACAAAAATACATCAAAAGGAAGATCGAATGCTAGACCTGGATGGAGTCCAGCTAGAATAGGAGGTCCATGGCGATTTGGAAGGCCTCCAGCAGGTCGAAGTCTTCGGAGAGGGAGGAGCGGAGTGCGAAGGCGTGACTTGACACGGGCAAGTGGTTGAGGTCGCGGAGGGTGCAGGACCTGCGGGTGAGGTGGCGACGGTAGGGTTGGGGTTTGAGGAGGAGATGGGGATTGTTGGGCGGCAGAGGAGGGAGTAGTGGAGTTATTGGAAGAGAAGTAGGGTTTGGCAGAGGTGGAAAGGAGAGGAAAAATGAAAATGAGTGCGGGAGAGTTGGAAAAAGAATATTTCTTTGCTTCCTATGTCACAGGATGTGGGTTGATTTGATACTAAGGGCTTGGCCCAATAGCTAAGTTCAATTTAAGTGGGTTAAATTTAATAGTCCAAGGATCTAATTAAATACATATAAATGCACCATCCAATAAATACAACCAACCAATAATTAAATAATAAATTAACTATAATATTTGTATTATAATTTATGCCAAGTAAAATACTAAATTAAAATCCAAATATTGACTTATAATCCAATAGTTAATCCTAAATTCAAAATTTGACCAAAAAATTACCCGGGTGTTTTTTCATTTCCTGCCAAACTATTTGGGACAGGCTGAAATTCTATTTGGGATGGACAGAAAGTTCAGTCCAAAATTAGTAAATATTATCAGGGTCGAAAAACAATGCGTCCTAAATGATATTACTTTGTGTCCCAAATAATATTATTTAGGACTCATAAAAATTGTGTATCAAATAATGTCATCCCAAAAGGTCACTTTTTTTGTAGTGACATGAGTATACCTGTATTCAGCTCCAACCATCATTTGGCTAAGATAATAAATTGCCTGTTCATGACCCTTATCACTTTTCTGTGCAAGAAGAGCACCAAGAGATGATCTAAGGCTCGAACATATAGCAAAAATGGTCTTCCTACTACAGGAGGTACCAGAACAGGTGGATTTGTAAGGTATTGCTTGGTGTCATTGAAGGCTGTTTGACATGTTTTTTCCCAAACAAATGATACACCATTCTTTAATAGACGAGAGAAAGGTTGACATCTCCCAGAAAGATTTGATATAAATCTCCTGATATAAGCAATGCGACCTTGAAAGCCAGGAAGTTCTTTTAAATTACGTGGAGGTCGCATTTCAAGAATTACTTTGATTTTATCAGGATCAACATGGATACCCTGAGAAGTGGTGACAAATTCCAAAAATTTGCCACTGGAAACCCCTAAGAAAGACTTAGTAGGGTTCATTTTCAGTTGATGTTGACGCATCAACTCAAATACTGTCCTCAAGTCTTGAATATGATCATCTTTTGATCGACTTTTGACAGCAATATCATCCACATAACATTCAACTATTTTTTGTAGATGTTCTTGAAAGATATTGCTCATGGCCCGTTGATAAGTAGCACCGGCATTTTTCAGACCAAACGACATAACCATATAGCAGTAAACTCCAAGGGGTGTACGGAAAGCAGTATGCTTTTCATCTTCTGGATGCATCTTAATTTGGTTGTATCCTGAAAATCTGTCCATGAAAGACATGCGTTCAAAACCACATGTATTGTCTATCATGACATCGGTAATAGGAAGTAAAAATTTGTCTTTTGGACAAGCTGCATTAAGATCTCAAAAATCTATGCAAATTCGAACTTTCCCATTCTTCTTTATTATAGGAACAATGTTGGCAACCCAGTCTGGGTGTTGTTCTTCACGAACAAAGCCACACGTGATCAGCTTTTTGACTTCTGCTTCAATTGCATCCATCATATCTGGTCGAAAATGCCGCTGCTGTTGTTTTACAGGCTTGGCATTAGGAAGAATGTTGAGTTTTTGAGTAGCTACTTTAGGATCTAGACCCGACATATTCTCATAACTCTACGCAAAGATATCAATATATTCTTTAATCAGATTTATCAACTCTTTCTTTTCATCTTCAGAAAGGTTTTTACTGATGAATATCGGCTTAGACGTAGTTCTGTCACCAACGTCAATCTGGACAATTTCATCTTCTGTAGGTGGTTGTCGCTGTTCAAAATGAAGCTCCCATTGAGTATCCATTTATTGTGCCCAAGGGTCATTTTTAAATGGCTCAGATTCACCATCAGTTTGAACCATATTGACTGAAAAGACACACTCAGATTCAACATACTAGTTTCCTCCAGAATCTGAGGATTGTAAAAAACTGGAAGAAAATTCTTCTTTCATATCTTCTTTATACATGTGGGATGTATCAGATTCAATGAACTAGATTTCTTCAGAATTTGAGGATTGTGAAGAACTGAAAGAAAATTCTTCTTGTATATCTTTATTAAACATGTGGGATGGATCGTATCCCAACCCATGACGAGTTTTTTGGTAAAACGGATCACCGCATAATGGTAACCGTCTACCTTTGCCTTGATTGAGACCGAACATAGTTTTTAAATCATATCCCATATTCTAGATAATCTTAAGAGATTGTTGACTATATTTGTCAATCCGGATTTTTCCTTTATCTTTCTCTATGAGATCATCTGTCTGAGTAACAGAGATATTTCTAGCCAAGCCAAACACAATTTGACACTTGTATTTCTTATCAGACGAGATCACAAAATAAGATTCTTCGTGACGTCTATAAGTTACACAAGCTTGTGATGATGTAGAAGATAAGGAGAAGATGTTAGGAACTTTTGAGCATAGGGTCCAACATCGACATGAGGAGGAAAAGAATTTTTCTTATGATTAATATATAAGGTTTCCTCTGTATTTATGTCATTTTTATGTTGATGACTTTGATTATCAGCAGATAAAGTCATTCTTTCAATAAATTTGACAGCCATATACTCCAAAAGAAAATCTTCATTAATATGATAAAGTACAGAATGATCAATATTTACATCATTTACAAACTGACTACTATGCTTTGGATTGATCATTAACGGACTATCATCCATCTTCTGCGTAGACTTGCCAAGGTTGATAATCAGTGGTTCTGGATTATTTATACGAGAAGTACGTCCCTTGACCTTGATCATGAGAGGTTGAACTTGGCTCTTGACTGGAATTCTCACAGATTCCTCAGACGAGGCTCGAGTTCTTCCTTTAACCTTGATCATCAGAGGTTCGTCATTGACAGGTTAGGGTTGGATTCGGCCTTTGACTTTAATCTTCAAAGGTTGCTCTTCTGGAGGATCTTCATTGACAGGTTGATCTTCTGCAGGCGACCGATCTTCAGCCATATCAGATATTTCTTTCACATACTCCTGTTTGTAGAGTATTAAATCAGAGAAATAGGCTTCAACACCCTTAAAAGGATTGATATCTGTAAATTCAGTCTTCACAATCCCTTGAGAATCTACATACTTGAAGCATTGGTGGAGAGTTGAAGGCACAATATTATGCTCATGTATCCACGGTCTTCCAAGAAGGATATTGTAAGATACATCTGAGTTGATAACATAAAAGGTCGCCATAGTTCGAAGATCACCTATTTGAATCTTCAGATGAATCTTCCCCAATGGTTTACTCTTTCTAGAGTTGAAACCAACTATTGTTGTGCTCGTGTAAGTCAAATTACTAGTAGGAATCCTCAAGGGTCGTAGCATACTCTGAAGAATAATACTAATAGAAGACCTAGGATCAATGTAAATCCTGTCAATTTCATTAGAGTCAATATACCCTATGTAACACAGAGGCCTGTCATGTTTATTATACTTCAACAGCATATATTCTTGTGTGAAGGTAATGTTAGGAATCGATTCCATCACACTATGACATTGTGGACACGATACTGGTATATTGTCAGGACTCTTGAGTTGAGCTAAGCATGAGTCCGCTTGTAGCAAAGCTTCGCTCAAAGTTTTTTGACTTTTTTTAGAAAGACGAAGCAACTCAAAGATAGAGAGTCTAGCCAGAGTATTAGCTAATTGGGCTAGAATATCGAACTTTTAGGGCTTCATCACTACCCCTTGATTTGAAGCAGACTTCAGCGGGACGTCAAAGCGTACTACTTTCTGTTTCCCTTTCTCAACCACAGATGGTTTAGAAAGTCTTGCCTCAGCAGGAACAGGAGATGGTTGAGCTGGTAGTGTTTCAGCAACGTCCTCCGCTTCTTTGTAAGTTCCCTCATAATCTTTGTGGTATTCTTTACCAGATCTCGTACTAGCAAAGGTTTCATCTTCAGACTCAGGAGAATGAAGCACCATATTACAGGTTTTAGTCTTCTTTCCCTTAGTATTCTTCTTGTGAGGATTTTTACGAGGGACCTCAAATCCCAATCCAACAGTAGATTTTTGACCTTGAATTTGTAAAAGAAGTCGCATTCCTTTATCATAGTTCAAGCCTTCCACCTTTTGAAAGTCATAGCCCATCTTTTTCATGAGATGGACTGATTGTTGACTGTACATATGAGTGGGTAGCGGACTTTCAATAGATGGTTCAACAGAGGAAGAGGGAACAAAGACCTCTGTAGCCACAGGAGTAGAGGTAGTCGGGACAGGAGGAAAAATCCCTACGGGAGCTTTCTCATAAGCAGCAAAGACTTGTTGTGCCCTGTATAAGGGGACACTACTCATTGCTAACCAATACCGATGAGTAAGTTTAAGTTTGGTAGGAGGAGCCAAACTTGGAGGGCATATATTCAAACCCATCAGCCTATCCTCCGAAGGAATACCGTCCCAAAGATGATCCAAATCATCATGATCTGTAGTAACAACATGAGAAATCATATTGCAGGTTTTGACTTTTTGACCTTTCTTGGATTTTGAAGTTTTACTTTCATTCTCCATTTCAGGTACTAAATTTGGGTGAACCCACATGATTTCACCCTTTTTTAATGTGAGAGGCAATAGTCCTTCACTTTTCTCTCTAGCAGGCGAGAGATTCACAATCTTCATTATTGCCTTAGGAATTGGGACAATCCCATCTGGAACTTGCTGTGGAGGAAAACCTCCAAATTGAAGAGAAATCATATTAGTTGTGACTGTATGCTCATCATTGGTTAGAGCGACGGCATTAGCATTTATCAACTCTTGGATTTTCTTCTTTAAGACATAGCAAGCCTTGGTAGGATGATTTATGTATTTATAATAGATACAATACTTGGGATTATCAGTCAGATTTACCTCATTAGGTTATTTTGGCTCTGGAATCTGGAGTTTGCCACTCATCACAAGATATTGGAATATCCCTGGGATATCACTGTCATTAAAAGAGTACTCTTCTTTTGGTTTGGAAGACTTCGGATTATTTGGCATCGTTTTGGGTTTTGAAAGATTAACCACTAGGGTTTCCTTCCCTTTCCCATTGCGATTGCCAGAATTATTACCTGAAGAGGCTTTCTTTCCTTTGTTTTCTGAGGCAAAGATCATCCCATGTTCACGAGCCAATCTACCATTGACCTCGACTGAAACTGCTGCTATAATGAATGAGGCCCAATCTGTGAATTGAGAGCCTGTAAAGACAGCAATGGTTGGTCGTAGATTCATTTTGCATGTATCAATCAATGCTGAATCTGGCATACCAGAAGGTATTTTCAAAGTTGCCTGTCAGAAACGTTCGATGAACGTCCGAGTATCTTCCTTCTTTTTTTGTTTGATCTCTATTAAGTAGGACATATTCATGTCCATTCCTTCTTCATAGAAACGGAAGAAAAACATTGCTTTAAACTCGTCAAAAGACGATATGCAATTGTCGGGTAGACTACGATACCAGTCATATGCTGAACCCGTCAAACACGCAATAAAAACTCGGGTGAGAAGAGCATCATTCTTTTGCATATGCACAGTCATAATATCAAAATAATTGATATATTGACTGGGAGAAGCCTTTCCATCAAATAACACCATAGATTGTGGCTTAAATTTTGGTGGAAAGGGTACATCATTCCAGTGAGGAGGATAAGATTGTTTAATTCCTAACCTCTGGAGTTGATCTTTGTACTTAAGAACCTCAAACTGTACTTTTAGTTCACGCACTGCTTGAATAGCTTCACTAGTTTGGGGAAGCACATTTGATTGGATAGTGGCTGGATGTATTGTAACCCCCACCGGAGGTGGTACATCATCTGGAATGAGAGGATCTGGAGCTGCGGAGTTTTGATTGATAGCAGGCTCTTGACTAAGATTATTCAAAGGTGTATCAACCCCTTGACTATCTTGAGTTTGTGCTGCTACCTGCACCGGTGTTACCACTGCCGGCTAAACAGTTTGCTGAGTCATCATTATTTGATGCATATTTTACATCATGGCAAACATGTCCTTCAGTGATTGCTCCACTACAGAGAGACATTGTTCTGTATTAGAAGTTGACGTCTCTGGTTCATCTCCGATAGCATAGGATTCAACCTCCCTTGAACATACAGAGGGATTGGTGTAGAGGTATGAATCAACACTATCAGTTTCGGACTCCAAAGACTGGGTACACCCAGCTTCTGAATCTGAAGATTGCAGCAATCTTTGACTTCTTGACCGGGTATGCTGATATACCCCTTCAAAGGTGTCAAGGAGTCGGTTGAATTGTTGTTGGCTCAGAGTCCGGGACGAATTACGTCTTGGACGTCATCCTCTATTGATATGAGATGCCATATTGACTGAAGCATAGGACAACTCATGTTCTTGGTCATCAATTGGTTGCTGAGGCACATTGTAGCTTAACCGATCAAAAACTGACCGTTTAGAAGTCGAACAGCAATATTTGATTACAATCTGGTGACACTCATAATGATGATTTTCTTTAGGGAGTATCACATGAGATTTTTTGTCTTTACGCTTTTGTACCAGTAACTCGCCTAAATCAGAAGGAGTGGAAGGAGTCGTCTTCTTTATTATATTTGGGACTGAGAAACGTTTAGTCCCTTACGTATAAAGAAAATTACTGGCTGCATTAGCAGAACCAAACTGTAAATTTTTATGTGCCTGGAGTTGCGTGCGTAAATCCTGAGATTTTTGTGCACAAAGAACTCCATCAACATTACGCGTAATCTGAAGGTTTGGTACTTTACGTAAAGCAGTGTAAGAAAGTTGTTGGTAGAAAACTGAAGTTTGACTAACAATAGAATTCTTGTTTTTATGCTGCATAGGTGCAGGCAAATTCACTTTAGATGCAAAGGCATCATTGTGAACTTTATCTACCATGTCACCGACAGGAGATTTACCTTTACGCGTAGAGCGCAAAATATGAACATCTGCCACATCATAGACGGGAGATTTATCCTTACGCGTAGAGCGCAAGGCTTGAGTGTCTACCACGTCACAGACGGGAGACTAATTTTTACATGCAGACCGTAAAACTTGGGTGTCTACCACGTCACAGACGAAAACTGATTTTTACGCACAGAGCATAAAACTTGGGTGTCTACCATATCACAGACGGGAGACTGATTTTTACGTACAGAGCGTAAAATTTGGGTGTCTACCACGTCACAGACGAGAGACTGATTTTTACGCACAGAGCGTAAAACTTGGGTGTCTACCACATCACAGACGGGAGACTGATTTTTACGCCCAGGGCGCATCACTGAAGTAGAGACTACCTCGTCACAGACGGGAGCCTCCACAACAGGAGTGGGAAGAATTTCCTTGCCTTCAGAGACAGCAGGGAGATTAGAGGATGCTTTGGACTTAGGAATCCAAACTTTTTGTGCCTTCCGCGATTTTTGAACATTGGAGCAGCGAGTAGTACCCCCAGTTCGGAGCATTTCTTCGTAAGCAGTCTGGTCAAATTGAACAACCCGAGTCTTCTTTGTCGATCTGACCGACACATCATCATATTGAGCAATTACTTTCTCGTCAGAGGAGAAAGTCATCCCCAGCAGAGTCACCATTTTGTTTCACTTAACAAAATGCCTAAAATTGGCTTTTGAAAGAAAACGAGAAAAAGTACAAAAGTACAAGTTATTTCTGGAAAGTATTGCTATGGAAGTCTGATCTGAGAGCGATCACTTTGTTCCTTGGACCACACGATGATGATGAAGAAAACTGCTTGAGGAAGATGAACAATCGGAAGAACTAAGTCACCAGAAAGGTATCAACACAATGATACTGATGGCATAGTCGAATGCTTTCCTGCTTTGCTTCACCCTGTTCTTGAGAAAAAGTTGAAGAAATGCTTCTGGAAATATCACTCTGAAAGTATGAGTTTTCTCAGAATCTCCTTCTCTGTATCTCTCTTGATCTTTTTTTGTGTTAAAAATAAGTCTATTTATAGACTAGACCCTCTGTGCGTAAAAAGCAGCATAATTGGGTCTCTACGCAAGTGACTGTCACCCACGATGAAAATCAACCTCTACGCGTGATGACACGTATCCCATGTAGAGTTTTAGTCTCTACGCATGGTGACACATGTCCCACAACTACAGCAATATGGAGAGAGCACGTACACACGTTCCTCGATAAGTGTGGCATGAAAGCCACGTATGCAGACCACGTTCTCACATAGCCAGAAAAGATTGGGCGTAAAAATAACCCAAAATAGACTTACTGCGTAAAGTAGCAGACTGGGCGTAAAATAACCCAAAATAGACTTCCTGCGTAAAGTGGCTGAAAAGTAGCCTTGAGCGTATAATTAGCTCAAATAAACTCTACACACACGAAAGCCTTGAGTGTAAAAGCTCGAATAGCTTTCATGCATAAAAGAAGCAGTCTTTTGAGCGTAAAGTAGCCCATCTGCACACTAAACGACAAGTGTTGGGTTTGGTAAAAAAAATCGTCTCGGCTTCTGTACAATATTCTGTCAGAAAATCTTATTGTCAGATCAATATCACGCGCATTAAATGCAGTCTGACAGCTTGTCTTTCGCGTAAAAGCTGAGAATGGCTCTCACATAAAAGTGCTCGCGTAGAATTTTGAATCTCACTCAATAAAGTCTTTTAATGAGCCTTGCGTAGAGTCTGACTTTGCGTAAAGTTCTTAACTTTTTTGACTTGGTCTATGAAGTACTTTTTATGCTTCTACAATCGTATCCACAAATGGATACGTATAGGTAGTCTCGTGATACGGTACGACACATGATCAATTTAGGGATTTTTGGACCTCAACACATTGGTGCACATACTCTATTTTTATGACACTTGACACTAGCCTAATGGCTCACCAATTTTATGTATTCTAATATAATATATACATGTATACATAAATGCATAGGCATCAGAGTTATATATATGGTATATATACGTGTGTGTGTGTCATTAAATATCTAACTATTCTGTATATAGGAGATAGTGGGAATGTATCTTACTAATACATGTGTGTGAGTTGGATGTTAGGCTCAGATTGGATGTGAGCACTGCTGTGCTTCACTGAATGTAGGATGTGCGCTTTGTGTATCAGTTAAAGGAAGGGGGTCATGTGAAACTGGGAATTAGAGAGTGGGTGTGTTCTATGTTAGATAAGTAGTTAGTTGGAGTGTAGAAGGCAATAGACAAGTAACAGCAAATACATGTTTGCTGCAGACAAATGCAGGTAGTAATGGGGGGTAGCTGCTAGTGCAAATGCAATAGCAGTAGGAAGCTACAACAATAGCTAATTTAGTGACAAGAGGGAAGAAAAAAGAAGGGAGTTCCATGTACAGGAATCGGTGAGGAGGAGTGAGAAGAATTGAGTGATCAGAAGGGGGGAATGTTTCAGTTTGGGGCACAGGCCTTAGAGGCCTGTGCAGTTGATGTAACAGTGAAGGAGAAAGTTTAGGGGCTCGAGTATAGGGCTTCCAAGCAAGAGTTTACCTGTGCACATATGTGCACAGGGAAGGACTGTCCAGAACAGAAAAGTTTGGGGGAAATTGGTTAACATGAATAGGATATCAGTCCTTGACTTCACAGGAAGTTAAGTGACACTACAAAAAAAAATCATATTTTATGGCAATGCCTTACGACAACATAAAATATTGCCATATAATGTAGTCATAATATGGCAACATTAATATTGCCTTAATACAAAAGTTCGGTTATGGCAACAAATAATGTTGCCTATAATTGTCACACTTTATATGGCAACAAGGACGCATGCCATATTTTATGGAAATGTTTATGGCAATAATAACGATGCCATATTTGATCGTAACATATTTTGGCAAGCAGAATTGTGTCATAATATATTATGATCAAATATGGTACTATTTACTTGCCATAAAAGAATTAGTTTATGGAAGAAAGGTTGCCACAAAATTAGTAATATATTTTCCCTCCATGAACGAAATAAATATGGCAATATTTTTTGTTTACTTATAGAAAATTGAAATATTTCTCCTCCTTTTTTATTTTGCCAAACCCCAATTCCTATTCCCTCTCAACCTAGGTCTCTTTCTAAACTTTGGCTCTCTCTACTCCTTCAACCTAGGTCGCTCTTCTCCTTCTTCAACCTAGGTATTTCTTTAACCTCAATTTCTATTTGTTAATTTTCTTTTTTGTTTCTTTGATTTGTGGATTTCCTTTGGAACAAGAAGATTTCGACTTTGGGTTCTGAGCGCCTCTAGTAGAAGGTCTCCGCCGCCACCGAGTTCGAGTGATCGACGACTGGCAGGTATGGATCATTATTTTAAATGTTGCTTTTTATTTTGTGTTCTGATTTTTGGTTAATAAATGTGTTTGATTAAATTGTGAATTTTTTTTCTCCAACTAAATTACTCCTGAACACACGATGAAAATTTTCTCCTTAATTTTCCATATTACTCATGGAGCCCTGAACCCTCAAACCTTCCATTATCATTTCTTCTAAAAAGATTTAGAGGAATAAGATTTGATAAAAAAAATTTTGATATTGAGTTTGCAAATATTTTTCAAAATATTAATTAGGTTTGTTTTTGATACTTAATTATGCTCCTAATAGTTATACAAAATACTGTT
This sequence comes from Iris pallida, assembly GCA_029216955.1. Classification (NCBI taxonomy): domain Eukaryota; kingdom Viridiplantae; phylum Streptophyta; class Magnoliopsida; order Asparagales; family Iridaceae; genus Iris; species Iris pallida. The sequence goes on from JANAVB010040619.1 coordinate 18,211,846, forward strand.
AAATCTTTGACCATATATCCATGAAGATACAATAAATCTTTTCTTCGTTTAGGATTCGATTCACTAGGATCAGAATATTCTTTTAATTATCTATGGAAGGTTAAGGTTTTTTACAGCCGTATATGGAAGGTTGAGAACCATATATGCATAGAATATTCTTTTTAATTATCTATGGAAGGTTTTTTTATAGCCACCTATGGAAGGTTAAGAACCATATATATATAGAATATTCATTTAATTATCTATGGAAGTTTTTTTACAGCCATCTATGGAAGGTTAAGAACCATATATGCATTGAATATTCTTTTAATTATCAATAAATTTTTTTACAGCCATTTATAGAAGGTTTAGAACCATATATGCAGAGAATATTCTTTTAATTCTCTATGGAAGTTTTTTTTACAGCCATCTAGGAAAGGTTGAGAACGATATATGCAGGCATGAGAATAAACTTGGGAAAGATTTATTAATGATGAAATTGTATATAGTTCACAAACATATTTTGATAAATGTGAGTTTTTCATTGCAAATAGAACAGTTTTTAGGCCAATGAATGAGTTTAGTTCTTCAGTATTATTTTGTAAATAGATGATTTCCATTAGTTTTTATCCTCAGGATAAAATGTTTATACAAGTTTTATCTGTTGTAACCATTCATATAAAAACAAATGAAGCATAGAAATTTGTACTACCTTAAAATATGATTTATTTTATTAACATTTTTTTTGGTCTATAAGCTAATTTTATTGTTTAGCCATACCAGGGTATACAAAGATTATATAGCTGTCAATTAGCGCACCACAACAGTCATGGGAATATTTCCAGACATGTTATATATGGAGGGAATAAGGAGGCAACAACTTTAAGTTTAAGTTGAGAGTGCCATGTACCTATTTGAATTTTGAACCTCATATAAAAGAGGAATTGTGCCTCATAATGTTGGATATGATAAGTATGGATTCCTGATAAAGTTGGTTTTATTTAATATGAATGATGTAGTACTAAATATACTATATTTAATTAAGTGTTATTTTTTTAATTTGAAGTGTACAAATTGAATTGTTATTTATATTTAATATTTGGTTAATCATCTATTTAAAATTTTGCAATTGAATTAAGTTGATATTTTAAATATTTGGCATCTATTAATTGTCACATTTTGTCGATCATGGTAATAAATAGTAAAAATCAATTTGTCAAATACGGAATTAGGCCGTTGCCTCACGTTCTCAAACATGGCAATAAAGACATGCCTAACAAAGAATTGCCATATAGGATTGCAATATATGGCAATATATAATGCCATATAATGCTAGTAGTTTACGGCAAAAAAATTTGCCATTAAAACAAATACAATATTTGGCAACATAATCTTGCCATTTATGGACTAATGATATACGACAATAATATATTGCCATATATTGTTCAAAATTACGGCAACTAAATATTGCCATTAATAATAATCTTTAAAGGCAACATAAAGATTTCTTATAAGCCAATAATTAATTACCGTAAATTAGTTCCCTAATACGGCAGTAATTGAAAGATGTCGCAAATAATCAATATTGACGCAAACTTTTACGGCACGCTACGGCAACTTCGAATTGTTGCCGTATTTGTGTTCATGTGGCAACAATTTGATTATTAACAACATTTTAAGGTTGCCGTATTAACGACATTTTATGTGGCAACAACCTCGAGGGGCAAGGCTCAATGCTCTTGGGCCTGAGCAAGGTATTGGAATACCTCGCTGCCTACAGCAGGAATTACCTGCTACATTTAGTAGCAGACGGTAGGAACTGCCAACAGCAGTAAGGATTTTAGGTAAGGGCATGTACACCCATTTAATTGAACAACAAAGGGGAGAACCATTGATCAGTGATAACAGTTAAGGGCAGTGGGCTTTAGACATAACAGTTAAGTGCATGTGGGGTGGATACTGAACAGTGAATGCTAGACAAGAAAAATGGGATTTGGTTATTAGTATTAGTGTGTAGGAAGGATATGTTGTGTTAATATCAGTTAGGTTATAGGCTATATATATATATATATATATATTTTTTTTATTTTTTTATTTTTAGGCTATATATATATATATATATATATATATATATATATATATATATATATATATATATATATATATATATATATATATATATATATATACATACACACATTAAAGGGATTGGGAGATAAGAGCTAGGGTAAGCTATAATAGTAGAGATCAAGTTATAGAAATAATCAAGGTATTCATATAGGAGTCACATAGGTAATTCGGTAATAAAGCATAGGGAATAGCTAGTATAGCCTATAAATAGTGTATAGACCCAAAAACCTAGAATTGGAATCATACAACTTAGAAATGGTTAGTTTGACCTAGTGTAGTTTGACCAAATTGACCTAGAAATGACTTTATGACCTAGAATTTGACTAGTTTGACTTGTTTTCATTTCCACAACCTGGTATTAATATAATATTCCATATTTAGGTCTTCGAGGCACCGTATCAGACGTCGCTAATACTTCACATTTGATCTTAGATGAGTACATTCTCTGATAATTTCTCGTTTATGGTATTTTCTATGTTTCGTCTATTCAGTGTCGATATCCTTGAGTTCTCGACACGATGGTTTCATGGATTGGTATTTCCTGGATCCCGTCATGAGATATTATTTTCGTGTATTGGTATACCCTGTTAAAGCCCTGTTCTTATTCTTGTGCATTATATAGACATCGATTCCTGAGAGGATTAGCTACCTTCTCAGACTATCCCGTGTCATAACGTACCATGGTTGGATCTACTGTACCAGTCAGGGGCGGAGAGTAGAAGTGTAGGCATGTGACCATACCCTTCCCGTGCATGATATTGTTTTTCCCGTGAGTGTTAGTCGTACACCACATATATGACTAGCCAGGCCATATTTTTGTGCAAGTTTTTAAGCCGGTCATATGTTGAAACTAGTACTCACTCACTTAGATAGTATTTTCTGATCTTACCGTACATAATGAATCCTATTTTTTCCCGTTTACTTACAACATTTCCATATATGCCATGCTCATGTACATGTCATTATTTCTTGTATATTCTCTCTAATTACTGTTACATAGTCCATATCATTTACTGGAACTGTTATTGGAAATGTACTTCGCTCCAATCCTCACTGGATATATTTTTTAGACGACGACAACGATGACGAGTGCACCACCTACTATGGTCCGCATGACGTAGTGGGTATAGATCAAGAGACTTTGGCACAACAGGGCCTAGTTCTAGTCGAGGAGACTATAGTGGCGACCCAGTAGACTAGGCTTGTACTGGATATGTTTCCAGTACCCTCAGTTTAGCCTATTTATTATTTCAGACTCGATTAATATATTTGACTCTGGATATGTATTATGATATTCTGCACTTCTGGATTTTTTTTATGTCAGTATTAATTATCGTGCCTTTATATCTTCCACATAGATTTATGATTGAGTATGCTTTATCTTATTGTCCTCCAATTGGAGATGATCTATATTGACATATTATCATATTCACTGCTAGTATAGTATATAGCGCACCGCTTTCGATAGGCGACGGACTTCATAATATACTTGTACCGAGTCATATCGGTCGCGAACTTAGATGTCCATCTGACTCGATCGTTGAGCTTGGTAAACGATAACACCTTGCGGCATCGATCAAATCGATTTGGACAGATGTTACGAGAATCGATCCAACTAATGGAAGACTTCTGTTGGAATAAGTCCTAGATGCAGCGGGCTACGTCTCGGCGAGTGAGCTCTATATAAGAGTCCCTTCGACGGGACCGGATCGCTGTATGGTTTTCTTAGAGCTTTTACCGCTGGGTTTTGATGAAGTGCTTTCGCGTCTTTTTCCTGGATGCAATTTACGAATTTCGAAGCGAGGGAATAAAGAAGAAATCCTAACTAAGTGTTGGTGCCATTGCAGGAGCTCGCGTAACTAAAGCCTGAACGTTGCGAAGCGCTTCGAAGGTCGGCACGATTCGAAGAACTTGGTGGGTGATTCGGCCCTTTCTTTTCTACTCTGTCCCGCAAACGAAATTCCTTTGCCTCGAATTCATTCAAATCGACGATGCCAAGTTAAATGTATGCCAATCCACTAAGGTCAAGAACTCGGAAAAAATGTATCGATTTAGAGTAATCTACTCTGGAAAATACAAGTTTATCACATAAATGAGAAAGTTTAAGGTTCCAGTAAAAAGATAGACTATTTCACATGCTGCAAAATAATATAAAACGTCGATTGTGGCTTACGGTGCCACGGGGAATTTGGTGCCTACGGGATGCTAAGTCGGAAGTACGACTTGGGGAAAATTATTCGTTGCATGAGTTGGAAGAAATGATAATGTCGCTCAATACTGTCTGTGCTATACAAATCTGTCTGCACATATTAAACTGTTAACGCATTGGCATGGTCATGGACAGCTTGTACACAAGTTAAACTTTCCTTGATGCGGTATCCGGGGCATCGGAACCGAATCGACCTAGGGGGAATAAACAAATTCGTGCTTCGGCACGAGGCATTACGGGACCTGCAGCAGGGCTTACAACCCAGACTGCAGGCACATCATAATGCCATATAAAGTCCCTCGTGGTGCATAGCATCAATGACCGCGCATATAAGATAGTAGCATGCTCACCTATTGTCTTATGCAGGTTGTAAGTATTATCTCTGTTTTTATGTAGGGACGAGCACGACCATGGTAAGAAATGGGATAAATCACTATGTTTTTACTGTATACTTTATTACTTTAAAGATGGCTATCGATATGAACTGAATTTATTTAGTTCTAAATAGAAAGACAACTCTAAAGCATGCCTACCTTAACAATCAGAGTCGGTTTAGACGAGTGGGTTCGTCTCGTCCACTTAGCAAGTGTGCTAATCCCCTCCTCCAATTTCCCTAGGTGCGGTGGGCGCTCTAAATTGAACCTGAAGTGTGGAGAGGCATTTTGAAGCTCTTCCTATGCTGAAGTATTTTGAAGCTAATTCAATCGAAGGCTTATGTATACAGGGGTGAATGTATGGAACGGCAAGTGTTAGTTCAGGCAGCTTGTCGAGTATGTTTTCTTTTATTTTTCAATCAATGTAGCCGTAACGGCATCCAATGTAATTACGACTTGCACTTCGTTGCAAGCTATGAATGAAAAAACATATTTCTATCTTCCTATACTGCGTCTCAATTTGATGTGATTTATGAAGTTTCAACTTGGCGTTTCAATATAAAAATTAACGTAACGTTCTTGCCTTGTACGAGTGCAATTCTAGACTCGTACGGCATCACGCCTTAGCAAGGACGATCGATTCGACAAAATAACACCGAGGACGAACGGTTTGTCGACTTGGGGCGTGACAAATTGGTATCAGAGCTCAGTTATGTTTCTTCAGATTTTTGAAAGATGTTTTATTATTGTAATGTTCGTTGCGATGGCTCGATTGAATGCTTGTCGACATGCTGCGTGAAATAAAAGTTCCATACATATAAGCCCGTAGATATGTTTGAAAAATACTAACGGGTTTACTCTATTTTGTAAGAATGATTAAGAAAAATAAGAACAATTCTGGCACAACAACCCAAACCGTAGATAGTACGTCGAGCACAAAGAGTGGCCCTAGCGAGACGACTATGGAGAAAATGCTACAGTTGATGGAACTGCAGCAGCAACAGCTTCAGATGCAATTCAAAGCCCAATTTGATGCACAATAGAAGCAGATGGACGCCCTGACTCAGATAGTGACCAAGATGGCGGGCAATACCAAGGCAACGGTCGTGGTACCCGAGGAGAGGCAAGATATTCAAGATGAAGACGATGAAGAATCTCAACCGCAAATGATAAATTCTTCTTCCTTGTTCAAGGTAAAGGAGTTCCGCAAGATGAATCCACTAAAGTTCAATGGCCAAGCAGAGCTTGATGTGATCGTGGGGTGGCTCATAGAAATTGAGGACTTATTTAATCTGCTTAACATTGAAGGGTCCCAAAGGGTAACATGTGCGGCGTTACAGCTGCAACTGAGGGCTTACGACTGGTGAGCAGTTAAGAAGCAGGAAATATACGAAGCCGATACCGACACCACGATTTTCTAGAAAATGTTCAAGGAAGCATTTCTTGAGCAATACGTTCCTCGTGCCGTCCGTCGACAAAAAGAATACGAGTTCATGATGTTGTGACAAGGAAATTTGTCAGTCGACGATTATGACTCGAGCTTTTCGAAACTAGCAAAGTTTGCCGGCCCTTTCCTGTCCAACAAGGAAGCATGGTGTGAGCGTTTTCAATAAGCCTCAACGAAGAATTGCGTAGGGACGTCATGAATCAACGATGCCAAACTTATCATGAATTCTACAAAGTCGTACTTGATAGAGAGCGGATCTTTGGCCGTATGTCGCGAAGGCCCGTGCCTATCGTCCGCAACAATTTCAACAAGCATCCTAATGACGCTGGAGGATCGGGAGTACAAAAGCGTCCAAACACATCCTAGAATAGGCATCCATATCCAGGATTACATTGCAATATCTGCGACAGACATGGGCATCGTTCGGGCGAGTGTTTCTACAGAACAGGTTACGGGTGTGGCGAAAAGGGCCATTCAAAGCCGCAATGTCCGAAAAATGTTCCGAATCAACACAATCCACAAGGAATGTTCCGAATCAATATGAAGTGCCTATACTGCAAGGCGCAAATGTGGTGCCCGTCAACCCGCATAATCAACGCCATAGAGCTCAAGGCCGAGTCTATGCATTAACTCGGGATGAGACGTTCGCGTCCGATACTGTTGTAACAGGTATATTACTCTACAAAAATATACCTGCTCGAGTACTATTCGATTCGGGTGTGACGCATAGCTTTATATCTGCTGATTATGCGAAAGAAAATAAAATAACCACGCAATCACTAGATATAGACGTTAGCGTTAGCACTCCATCGGAAGTCGATATGCCTGCGAACTTTATTTGTAGGGAAGTCCACATTTATATCGGAGGAAGAAATCTATCCTTGGATGCCGTTGTACTAGACATCAAAGAGTATGACATAATCCTGGGCATGTATTGGTTGGGCCCTTATCATACAATGATCGAGTGCGCGAAGAAGAGAGTGGTGTTTCGTCTTCCTGGTGAGACAGAGTTTTCATATTCGTGCGGTACGGTCTCAAAGACGGCAATAATTGTATCTGCAATCTCAGCGAGGCGTATGTTGCGTTCCGGTTGTGCGGGATACATGGCATCAGTTCGAGACACACGGAAGGATAATACAAACACAATGCAGACCGATGTTGTGGCAGATTTTCTCGACGTTTATCCTGACGAGAAGCCCGGGATGCCGCCGGATCGAGAAATAGAATTCATCATCGACACCTTTCCGAATATACGGCCGATATCAAAGGCGCCTTACCGAATGGCTTCAGCAGAACTGAAGGAGCTGAAGGTACAATTACAAGAGTTGCTAGACCGCAGATTTATTCGCCCTAGCGTCTCTCCGTGGGGAGCTCCCGTATTATTTGTGAAGAAGGATGGATCGATGCGGCTGTGCATCGACTATCGAAAACTCAACAAGGCGACCGGGCAAAACAAGTATCCTTCGCCACGAATCGACGACTTGTTTGACCAACTACAAGGCGCGGTAATATTTTCAAAAATTGATCTTCGTTCAGGCTATCATCAGTTGAAGATCAAGTCCGACGACGTATTGAAGTCTGCCTTCCACACTCGATATGGTCATTACGAATTCCTAGTCATGTCGTTCGGTTTGACGAATGCTCCAGCCACTTTCATGGACCTGATGAACCGAGTCTTCCGACCTCAAATCGATAAATTTGTAGTCGTGTTCATCGACGATATCCTTATCTACTCAAAGAATCGAGAAGAGCATGCAGAACACTTGAAGACGGTATTGCAGACTCTGCATGAAAACAAATTATATGCCAAGCAGAGTAAATACGAGTTCTGGATGAGTAGTGTGACATTCTTCGGACATGTAATCTCTGTCGAAGGTGTCGCGGTGGACCCTGTAGCCTCCCTTTCCGAAATTTTTTTGAAATATTTTTATTTATTGTTTTATTGACTTGAATGGTAATTTTTTAGATTTTTTATAAATAATTATTTAATTAATTATTGCGGTAGATTCCTTTAGCCATGGTGGAGTTTTGAAGTACAGGACGACTGGGATTCATGGCACGGATAGTGTAGTGGCGTGCTTTGACTAGTGTTTAGCCATGGTAGGGGAAGGCCGAGCCATAGTGATGTCCTAACTAGGAAAACCAGGCCAAGTTGCAACTTAACCCTTAACGAAGATTTATTAAGACTATGATATTTAGGATGCCCGGTTGTACCAATTTAGCCCAGACTGGACCCGAACCGAACCCAAGCCTATGTAGTCGGGTAGTGCGACCAAAGACGCCAATGTAGGCGTGCATTATTAGTGTTTTGTATTTTATCTTAGTGGGATATTAAGTATTTTGCGATACATCTATAACATATATAGGTGTTATTGATATTAAATTGTTAATTATTTTATAATAGGATAAATATTCTTTTTGTGATGTATTTCTAGATTGCTAGGATTTTATACCATATATATATGTACGTATATATAAATATATATTATATGTGTGTATTTGTATGTATATAAATATATTAATAAAGTGTGTATTTGTATGTATATATAAATATTTATAAATGTGTGTATTGTGAGGTATATATAAATATATAGGTTATACGTGTGTATATATATATATATATATATATAATATAGATATATATAATAGTGTATATATATTTAATAATATATTTAAAAATTTATATTTAAATATATATATTTAAATATATATTTAAATATATTTAAATAATATATATATATATATATATATATATAATATTATATATATATTATATATATATTATATATATATTCTATTTTTATATATATTTATATATATATATCATATATATATATTTATATATATTACTATATATATATAATATATATATATATAATATATATATATCTATATATATAATATTTTTATATATACACCCATATATATATATATATATATATATATATATATATATATATATATAATATATATATATATATATATATATATATATATATATTTATATGGGTGTATATGGTATATATATATATAAATAAGAAATAAATAGGAAAAACTAATAGTAATAATAATAAATATAACAAATATGTGTGTGTATATACATATATATAGATATAACAAATGAGAAATAAATAGGAAAAACTAATAATAATAATAATAATAATAATAATAATAATAATAATAATAATAATAATAATAATAATAATAATAATAATAATAAAAACAACCATCTCGCAGGCCCTGCCCAGACCGGTCCAGGAGACCCCCACAGCCGCTCCAGGAGACCCACAGCTGAGAAATCCCAGCGCGTAACAAAACCCCCCCGTTCTGTTTGATAAACCGAACCCATGTATTTAAGCTAGGGCGAAGGAAACGAAAACCCTAAGAACCCAGCGCCTACCTGGCCTTGGCGCAGCCGTACGCCACCACGGGGCCATCGGAGGCCGGCCAGGTCGCCTGACCGCGAGGCAGCCGTGCGCACAGAGACGGTCGACAGCAACAGTGACGGTTTGGAAAGGTTGACTTCGCGCGGAGAGTTCTCCCCGATCGCTCGACAGTTTTTCGAACCGATTGCTCAGGTATGACCCCAAGACGACCATCTTCAAACCCCAACTGTTATTTCCTGTTACAAACATGCGACCGATCCAAGAAATTGACATGAAGTCGATCAAAATCCAGTCCAAAATAGGACACATGAACCAGTCCAACTACTCTAGTTCACGGACAGTTTTCTCCCAACCCATGCACGATTTCGAAATTCTATTTAAAGACACTTATAAACAATATATAGGAGATGGAAACCCTTCTTTTCGTTTCTGTATTCATGCATTGTGTGCCGAATAAACAGTCCCCAAAGATTAGGAAAAATCTGTTTTAAAATATTAAAAATATTAAAAAATTCTTCGATACGACGTGCGTTCCGTCAATCCGAGCGACGTGGTTACGAACTGAAAGCATCGAAAGGTGCGTAACGGCTTCGTGGTCGTGTGGGCTTTGACGTAATTCAAATTGGTTGCGTGTTCGCGACGAATTTGATCCGTATCCGTCAAAATTCACCGTATCGGCCTCTGTGGAAATTCTCTAATTACTTTGTGCACGTTCGTCAGATCGAGATAAAACTTATGCCAACAGGACCGTATCATTTTTCTGGTCCTGTATGCCACGTTTGGTCCAATTCTGAGACAGTTGATAGGATCGCCGTTTCGAGGGCCCCACGATCCGATTCAACGGACGATTTTGTATACGACCCACCGGAATCCAAAATTGGACATATCGTTGGGTTCGTATCATCAAAACGAATTCGTAGATATGTAGTTTGACAACTTTAGAGACCATTGACCCAGGCACATTTTTCGGTGCAAAGTGGGTCCAACGGCGGACACCGTTTTTGCCAAAATTACCGTTTTGCCCCTGTGTCCAAAATTGGACTTAAGGACAGGCAATCCTAGCTAATTTGACTATTTTGAGAATGTTGTCAATGTCTGTTTCAGCTTTCGGAGACAGTTATGATGATTTGGACTTTATGGCTTAGCAGTTGACTACACTTTATTGGATCTGCGTGCAACCTTCAGGCAAGTATACCTTGCCTCCCTCTACAGTTTATTTACATACATATTTCTATTATTATATAGTATTACTAGTTGATTATTGACATATGATTTGTACATCGTGCATGCTAGTATATATATAGTCCTTGTTTATAGTTAGTTTTGTAGCTCATATTGGATATATGTATATATAGTTCTTGTTCATAGTTAATTTTTGTAGTTCATATTAGAATGGTTCTCTCGTGTATCGAGATTGGGTCGTGTCGTGTCATCACCTGTACTTGGACTGAGTCGCATCGTGTCATAGGATGAATAAGTCATAACGGAACTGCTGTACCTTGAATTCTTGAAGCTAACCTGCGAGTCCACATTAGGGGCGAGGGTTCGTAGTTATCTGTGTCTTGATTCCTGAAGCTAACCTGCGAGTCCATACTAGGGGCGAGGGTTGGTAGTTATCTATTCGTACCTGCGAGTCCACACTAGGTGCAAGGGTGTTTACTTGAAGCTAACCTGCGAGTCCACACTAGGGGCGAGGGTTAGTAGTTTTTGGTCCTCACCTGCGAGTCCACACTAAGGGCGAGGGTGTTTTCCTGAAGCTAACCTGCGAGTCCACACTAGGGCGAGGGTTAGTAGTTGAAGCTGACCTGTAAGTCCACACTAGGGACGAGGGTTAGTAGTTGTTCAAACCTATGAGTCCACACTAGGGGCGAGGGTTTGAGTATTCGGTTGGTTATCTATTGACATCGTGACATCGTGTTTCCTTGTGCTCCTCCAGCAGTTCGTTTATGCGTAGTGGTTCTCCCAGTCGTGTATGGTCAGGTTTTGTATTGATTGGTCTTTTCCCATTTATTTCCTGTATTTTCTTTATTGCATGATAAACTGTTAGATAGGCATATTTTTATGTATCTTGTTATGTACCCTGAGGACCTGATGATCTCTTCAGGTTTAGCGATTGTTTAGAGTTATCAAGTAGTTCTGGATGGCAGACGTGATGATACGCTTGCGGGATTCAGGTATCGTTATTATGTTTATTGTCCGCTCATGCTTTCATACCTTATCATGAGATATCCTGTTTCTTTATTCAGTATTAGACTCTTGTTATTTTCTTTAGAGTCTTATCGGACATATATGCTAGTGGGTTACAGACCACGACCCATAGTGTTCATTCATGTTTATTCTTCTTGTTGTGGATTGAGATATAGATTTGTTTGCAATGATTTGGCAGCTTACCATAGCTGTGACAGCGTTTATGTATTCGAGTCAGGCTGGAGTCCGTTTGATGCGTAGCTGGCTTGCTCACGAGCTCACGTCCAAAAAGCGGGTATGGGTCGTGACAAGTTTTTTTGGTGGCCCATACAGGTCAGAGCATATCGTATCGGTTATATAACTATACTAATACGAGCCTGCGACTATGACTAAACCCTTAGAAATTTCAATCCACTCTGCCTTGGAAATTTTCCTAGAAATTTCTCTACGTCCTTGAAATATCATATTTGTTCTCGATTATTCTTCCTTTCCTTCTAAACCATTGATTTTTGTCTCCTTCTATTTTGGGGTGACGAACGATCGTGTTGTTTAGAATCTATCAGAAATTCTTAAATTATAGTCTAATATTCCTTGACTATTAAATATTTGGTCGTTTAAAGATATGAGGGATTATAGATGCCATATGCCCTATATATCTGTTGGAAGTAATGTTAGCCAGTAGTTAGAAGATTATAAGATCTTAGTGACCGTATTTTGAGGAGTAGTATGACCAAAGGTGGGTAGAAGTCATCAAGTACTCGGAGTTATAAAATGACTAGAGAAGGCCATGAAACATTTTTGAGAAATTAAATTTGAGGAGATTAAGGTAATAGAAGGCTTTGATTTTTAAGGCATAGTTATGAATTAGAATTTCGAGGACGAAATTATTTTTAAGGTGGATAGATTTGTAGCCTCCCTTCCCAAAATTTTTTTGAAATATTTTTATTTATTATTTAATTGATTTGAATGGTAATTTTTTAGATTTTTTATAAATAATTATTTAATTAATTATTACGGTAGATGCCTTTAGCCATGGTGGAGTTTTGGAGTAAAGGACGACTAGGATTTATGGCACGGATAGTGCAGTGGCGTGCTTTGACTAGTGTTTAGCCATGGTAGGGGAAGGCCGAGCCATAGTAATGTCCTAACTAGGAAAACCAGGCCAAGTTACGACTTAACCCTTACCGAAGATTTATTAAGACTATGATATTTAGGATGCCCAGTTGTACCAATTTAGCCCGGACTAGACCCGAATCGAACCCAAGCCTATGTAGTCGGGTAGTGCGACCAAAGACGCCCATGTAGGCATGCATTATTAGTGTTTGTATTTTATCTTAGTGGGATATTAAGTATTTTGCGATCTGTTACATATATATGTGTTATTGATATTAAATTGTTAATTATTTTATAATAGGATAAATATTCTTTTTGTGATGTATTTCTAGATTGCTAGGATTTTATACCATATACATATATTTACGTATATATAATTATATATTATATGTGTGTATTTGTATGTATATATAAATATATTATATAAATGTGTGTATTTGTAGGTATATATAAATATATAAATGTATGTGTATGTATATATAAATATATATAGGTGTATATATATATGTGTATATATATATATATATATATATATATATATATATATATATATATATATATATATATATAAATATATTATATAAATGTGTGTATTTGTATGTATATATAAATATATTATATAAATGTGTGTATTTGTAGGTATATATAAATATATAAATGTATGTGTATGTATATATAAATATATATAGGTGTATATATATATATATATATATATATATATATATATATATATATATATATATATATATATATATATATATATAACAAATGAGAAATAAATAGAAAAAACTAATAATAATAATAAAAACAACCATCTCCCAGGCCCAGCCAGACCGGCCTAGGAGACCCCCATAGCCGCTCCAGGAGACCCCATAGCTGAGAAATCCCAGCGCGTAACAAAACACCCCCCCGTTCTGTTTGATAAACCAAACCCATGTATTTAAGCTAGGGAGAAGAAAACGAAAACCCTAAGAACACAGCGCCGACCTGGCCTTGGCGCTGCCGCGCGCCACCATGGGGCCACCGGAGGCCGGCCAGGTCGCCTGACCGTGAGGCAGTCGCGTGCGCAGAGACGGTCGACAGCAGCAGTAACAGTTTGGAAAGGTCGACTTCGCGCGGAGAGTTCTCCCCGATCGCTCGACGGTTTGTCGAGCCGATTGCTGAGGTATGACCCCAATACGACCATCTTCAAACCCCAACTGTTATTTTCTGTTACAAACGCACGACCGATCCAGGAAATCGACATGAAGTCGATTAAAATCCAGTCCAAAACAGGACACATGAACCAGTCCAACTACTCTAGTTCGTGGACAGTTTTCTTCCACCCCATGCACGATTTTGAAATTCTATTTGAAGACACTTATAGACAATATATAGGAGATGGAAACCCTTCTTTTTGTTTCTGTATTCATGCATTGTGTGCCGAATAAACAGTCCCCAAAAATTAGAAAAAATCTGTTTTAAAATATTAAAAATATTGAAAAATTCTTCGATACGACGTGCGTCCCGTCAATCCGGGCGACGTGGTCGTGAACCGAAAGCATTGAAAGGTGCGTAACGGCTTCGTGGTTGTGTGGGCTTTGACGGAATTCAAATTGGTTGTGTGTGCACGACAAATTTGATCCGTATCCGTCAAAATTTACCGTATCGGTCTCTGTGCAAATTCTTCAATTACTTTGTGCACGTTCGTCAGATCGAGACAAAACTTGCGCCAAAAGGACCGTATCGTTTTTCTGGTCCTGTATGCCAAGTTTGGTCCAATTCTGAGACAGTTGATCGGATCGCCGTTTTGTGGGCCCCACGATCCGATTCAATGGACGATTTTGTGTACGGCCTACCGAAATCCAAAATTGGACATACCATTGGGTTCGTAACATCAAAACGAATTCGTAGACATGTAGTTTGACGACTTTAGAGACCATTGATCCTGTCACGTTTTTCGGTGCAAAGCGGGTGCAACGGCGGACACCGTTTTGCCCAAAATTACCGTTTTGCCCCTGTGTCCAGAATTGGACTTAAGGACAGACAATCCTAGCTAATTTGACTATTCTGAGAATGTTAGCAATGTTTGTTTCAGCGTTCGGAGACAGTTATGATGATTTGGACTTTATAGCTTAGTAGTTGACTACACTTTGTTGGATCTGCGTGCATCCTCCAGGCAAGTATACCTTGCATCCCTCTACAGTTTATTTACATGCATATTTCTATTATTATATAGTATTACTAGTTGATTATTGACATGTGATTTATACATCGTGTATGCTAGTATATATATAGTCCTTGTTTATAGTTAGTTTTGTAGCTCATATTGGATATATGTATATGTAGTTCTTGTTCATAGTTAATTTTTGTAGTTCATATTGGATTGGTTCTCTCGTGTATCATGATTGTTTCGTGTCGTGTCATCACCTGTACTTGGACTGAGTCGTATCATGTCAGATGAATAAGTCATAACGGAACTGCTGTACCTTGAATTCTTGAAGCTAACCTGCGAGTCCACATTAGGGGCGAGGGTTAGTAGTTATCTGTATCTTGATTCCTGATGCTATCCTGTGAGTCAACACTAGGGGTGAGGGTTAGTAGTTATCTGTTCGCACCTGCGAGTCAACACTACGGGAGAGGGTGTTTACTTGAAGCTAACTTGCGAGTCCACACTAGGGGCGAGGGTTAGTAGTTATTGGCCCTCACCTGCGAGTCCACACTAGGGGCGAGGGTCTTTTCCTGAAGCTAACCTGTGAGTCCATACTAGGGGCGAGGGTTAGTAGTTGAAGCTAACCAACGATTCCACACTAGGGGCGAGGGTTAGTAGTTGTTCAAACCTGCGAGTCCATAGTAGGGGAGAGGGTTTGAGTATTCGATTGGTTATCCATTGACATCGTGACATCGTGTTCCCTTGTTCTCCTCCATCAGTTCGTTTATGCGTAGTGGTTCTCCCAGTCGTGTATGGTCATATTTTCGTGTTGATTGGACTTTTCCTGTTTATTTCCTATATTTTCTTTATTGTATGATAAACTGCTAGATGGGCATGTTTTTATGTATCTTGCTATGTCCCGTGAGGACCTGATGATCTCTTCAGGTTTAGCGATTGCATGGAGTTAGCTAGTAGTTCTGGATGGCAGACGTGATGATACGCTTGCGGGATTCAGGTATCATTATTATGTTTATTGTCCGCTCGTGCTTTAATACCTTATCATGAGATATCCTATTTCTTGATTCAGTTTTAGACTCTTGTTATTTTCTTTAGAGTCTTATTGGACATATATGCTAGTGGGCTACAGACTACGACCCATAGTGTTCATTCATGTTTTTTCTTCTTGTTGTGGACTGAGATATAGATTTGTTTGCCATAATTTGGCAGCTTACCCTAGCTGTGACAGCATTTACGTATTCGAGTCGGGCTGTAGTCCGTTTGATGTGTAGCTGGCTTGCTCACGAGCTCGCATCCGAAAAGCGGGTACGGGTCGTGACAGACCCAAAGAAGATTGAAACGGTGGTAGATTGGAAACGACCTACCTTAGCTAGCGATTTTCGGAGTTTCCTGGGCTTAGCGGGCTACTACCGAAGATTCGTGCGAAGCTTTTCAAAACTAGCGTCGCCTCTGACTCGCCTCACCCAGAAGGGAGTAGTATTTGAATGGAGTGACGACTGTGAATCCATCTTTCAAGAGTTGAAGCAACGGCTCATCTCAGCTCCTTTTTTTGCACTTCCAGATGGTCCAGAAGGCTTTCAGATATTTAGCGATGCATCGGGAACTGGCCTCGGGTGCGTACTCAGGCAGAGAGATAAAGTCATCTCCTACGCTTCACGGCAGTTGAAACAGCACGAGAAAAACTATCCGACGCACGACCTAGAATTGGCAGCGATCGTGTTTGCATTGAAACTCTGGTGGCACTATCTCTATGGTGTGGCTTGCAGTATCTACACAGATTATAAAAGCCTAAAGTACTTGTTTACGCAACGAGAACTCAACCTACGGCAGCGACGTTGGCTCAAACTTATAAAAGATTACGAGCTAACGATCGAGTATACGCCGGGCAAAGGAAACATTATAGTCGACGCACTTAGCAGAATGTTTATGGGATCACTGGCCATGAATAATGAGATATGGCAAGACCTTGAAGCGATAGGTATCGAACTCGGAATTGCATTTCGACACCTGCACCTAGCTCAGTTGAAGTTAGGATCGAGCCTGCTTAGCAAGATAAAGACCGCACAGAAGGACGACTCATTCCTGAAGAAGATGCACGAGCTGATTTCAACAGGAAGGACGACTGACTTTACGGAAGACGGAGACGGGACGATGTGACTAAAAGGAAGGCTCTGCATTACTGAAACTGCTGAACTCAGAAAAGAAATTCTGATGGAGGCACATTATGCGAAGTACTCATTACATCCTGGAAGCACTAAGATGTACAAGGACTTGCACACAAACTTTTGGTTGCACGGCATGAAGAAAGACGTGGGTACTTTCGTGTCGCAGTGCATGGCGTGTCAGCAAGTGAAGGCGGAACACCAAAGGCCAGGCGGAGAGCTGCAGAACCTTGCCATTCCCGAGTGGAAGTGGGATAATATCTCGATGGATTTTATTGTAGGATTTTCGAAGACGCCACGGGGAAATGATGCAATTTGGGTCATTGTTGATAGATTGATCAAGTCGGCTCACTTCATCGCAATTAAAGTAGGATGGAGCGTCGATCGGTTAACGCAAATCTATATCGACGAGATTGTTCGACTGTACGGGGTACCGACCTCGATAATTTCGGACAGAGATGGGCGATTTCTATCGCATTTTTGGACAAGCCTACAAGCGGCGATGGGAACCAAACTAAACTTTAATTCGGCGTACCACCCACAAACAGACGACCAGATGGAAAAGGTAAATGAAATCTTAGAAGATATGTTGCGTCTGTGTGCGATCGAATTAAAAACTAGTTGGGATACACATTTGTCGCTTGTGGAGTTTGCGTATAACAACAGTTATCAGTTGAGCATTCAGATGGCTCCATATGAAGCGCTCTACGGAAAGAAGTGTCATTCAGCAATATGCTAGGACAAATTCGGAGAGCGATAAGTGCTTGGACCGGAACTGGTGGAGCAGGCCGTCGAAAAGGTCAGCTTGATTCGAGATAGACTCCGTATCGCACAAAGTCGACAAAAGAGCTACACAGGTCTTCGTCGACGACCGCTAGAGTTTTTGGTCGGAGACCATGTATTTCTGAAAGTAACGCCCATGCGTGGTGTGATGCAGTTCGGCATTAAAGGCAAGTTGAGCCCGAGATTTGTAGTCCCCTTCGAGATCATCGAGCGAGTGACAACGGTTGCTTATCGGATCGTACTACCTCCTGTCTTGGCTGATGTGCACGATGTTTTCCACGTCTCATAACTTTGAAAATACGTCCACGATCCAAGTCATGTGGTTAGCTTCGATCAGTTGGAGCTACGTACTGACTTGTCTTACTCGGAGGAGCCTATTCAAATTTTGGACCGTAAGGAGAAGGTATTACGAAACCGATCGATGTCCTTGGTCCGCGTGCTTTTGCGGAACCATTTAGTTGAAGAGTTGACATGGGAGATGGATGCGGAGATAAAAGAGAAGTTCCCTGCGTTGTTTGTCTAATTTAATGTCAGACCCTTGTTCTTAAGTTTCGGGATAAAACTTTTTCTTAGTGGTATATTATGTAGCGCTCCGCTTTCGATAGGCGACGGACTTCATAATATGCTTGCGTCGAGTCAGATCGGTCAGGAACTTAGATGGCCATCTGACTCGATCGTTGAGCTTCGTAAACGATAACACCTTGTGGCATCGATCAAATCAATTTGGACGGATGTTACGAGAATCGATCCAACTAATGGAACGACTTCTGTTGGAATAAGTCCTAGATGCAGCAGGCTGCATCTCGACGAGTGATCTCTATATAAGAGTCCCTTCGACGGGACCGGACCGCTGTATAGTTTTTTTGGTGGTTTTACCGCTGGATTTTGATAAAGTATTTTTGCGTCATTTTCCTGGATGCAATTTACAAATTTTGAAGCGAGAGAATAAAGAAGGAATCCTAAATAAGTGTTGGTGCCATTGCAGGAGCTTGCGTAACTAAAGCTTGAACGTTGCGAAGCGCTTCCACAGTCGACACGATTCGAAGAACAGGGTAGGTGATTCGGTCCCTGCTTTTCTACACTGCCCCGCAAACGAAATTCCTTTGCCGTCGACGATGCCAAGTTAAATGCATGCCAATCCACTAAGGTCAAGAACTCGGGAAAAATGTATCGATTTAGAGTAATCTACTATGAAAAATACAAGTTTATCACATAAACGAGAAAGTTTAAGGTTCTAGTAAAAGGATAGACTATTTCACGTGCTGCAAAATAATATGAAACGTCGATTGTGGCTTACGGTACCACGGGGAATTTGGTGCCTACGGGATGCTGAGTCGGAAGTACGGCTCGGAGAAAATGATTCGTTGCATGAGTTGGAAGAAATGATAATGTCGCTCAATACTGTCCGTGCTTTACAAATCTATCTGTACATATTAAACTGTTCACGCATTGGCATGGTCATGGACAGCTTGTGCACAAGTTAAACTTTCCTCGATGCGATATCCGGGGCATCAGAACCGAATCGACCTAGGGGGAATAAACAAATTTGTGCTTTGGCACGAGGCATTACAGGACCTGCTGCAGGGCTTGCAACCCAAACTGCAGGCACATCGTAATGCCATATAAAGTCCCTCATGGTGCATAGCATCAATGACCGTGCATATAAGATATTAGCATACTCACCTATTGTCTTATGCAGGTAGTGAGTATTATCTCCATTTTTATGCAGGGACGAGCACGACCGTGGTAAGAAATGGGATAAATTGCTATGTTTTTACTGTATGCTTAATTACTTCAAAGATGGCTATCGATATGAACTGAATTCATTTAGTTCTAAATAGAAAGACAACTCTAAAGCATGCCTACCTTAACAATCAGAGTCGGTTTAGACGAGTGGGTTCGTCTCGTCCACTTAGCAAGTGTGCTAATCCCCTCCCCCAATTTCCCTAGGTGCGACGGGCGCTCTAAACTGAACCTGAAGTGCGGAGAGGCATTTTGAAGCTCTTCCTATGCTGAAGTATTTTGAAGCCAATTCAATCGAAGGCTTATGTATAAATGGGCGAATGTATGGAACGACAAGTGTTAGTTCAGGCAGCTTGTCGAGTATATTTTTTTTTGTTTTTCAATCAATGTAGCCGCAACGGCATCCAATGTAATTACGACTTGCACTTCGTTGCAAGCTATGAATGAAAAAACATATTTTTATCTTCCTATACTGCGTCTCAATTTGATATGATTTATGAAGTTTCAACTTGACATTTCAATATAAAAATTAATGTAACGTTCTTGCCTTGTATGAGTGCAATTCCATACTCGTACGACATCACGCCTTAGCGAGGACGATCGATTCGGCAAAATAACACCGGGGACGAATGGTTTGTCGACTCAGGGTGTGACATAGTACCCCTAGACAACATTCTACCACCGACACTATGGCATAGGCTGGGCGCAGTCACGTATTTGTGCCCCTATTCCGGGTGCAGGTCGTGACACATTTCAAGTAGTGGCCCATGCCGGTCATAAGTTACAATTAGTACGATGTCGTATTGGTGCTCGACTTAGAGTACTGTTAGAGCCTACTATATATACATAGGATATAGGCTATAGGCTAAGGATACTCAATCACAACTAGGAAAAACTTATAATTTATTGTTCTATGCAACTGTCCTTTCTTGATGTTGAATATTTGCACTCTAACTGTCCTCCATTGATATATTCTATCTTGTGCCATATTGACTTCTTTCTTTCGATCTGTCTTCAGGATGCCTCCTAAGACTAGGTTACAGTATTCGAGGCCTGTGGGTTCAGAGAGGTCTGCGATGTCTCGCAGGCCACCTCCAGTTACTTCACCTGGAGTCAGAGTTTCAGCAGCTGCATTCAGAGGCGCTTCTCCCTCAGTTCAGAGGGTCACTACCGGAGTCGCTGTAGATACTGCTCCTCTAGCTCAGAGGGATGTGCCAAAGATAGTTGCGGATATCCCTCCATCTCTTGTGCAGCGGACTGTTCCTTCTATAGTAGGAGATCTTCCTCCTCCCCCTCCAGTGCCTGTCGACATGGTGCACATGTTGCCTTTTTCTGGGAGATGCTTGAGGCCCAGAAGGCCCAGTCCGATGCTCATCAGAGGCAGACGGACACATTGCATCAGGGCATAGAGAGTGCACACCAGCTCGCTCTAGCTGTAGTAGAGCGGGGAGCTCCAGCACAACATTAGGGTACCCAGCAGAGGCTGGGTAGTATTCAAGACTTCAAGAAGCTGGGGCCTCAGGACTTCAAGGGGATCGAGGGAATTATCTATGCTGATGGCTGGCTCGAGGATATCGAGCATCTCATGATGGTATCCCGCCTCGCAGATGATCTGAAGGTCGAGGCGACGGGACTTCAGCTGCTTGACATTACACACACCTAGTTCAGAAATGAGCCAGCTCTAGTTGGAGAGGGCCACACCTGGACAGAATTCAAGGACTTGTTCAAGAAGAAGTTCTTCTCCCCTACAGACCAATTGGACTTGGCTAGGCAGTTCCAGAACCTCCAACAGGGAGGTTTGTCTATCGAGTTGTACGCTGTAGAGTTCGACAGACAGAGTACATGGTGCGGGACCCAGACATTAGGGCAAGCCGTTTCAGAGAGGGTTTGACTTGGGATGTAAAGATTCTTATTCCCTCTTTCTATCAGACGTACAAAGAGATCCTTGTGGAGGTACGCAAGATCGGGAGAGAGTTGGGCCTGAAGCCCAAGAGGGACTGTGATTTCTTCTGGGGGCTACTAGCAGCGTGGGGGCTGCTAAGCGTCTCCAACTCCAGTACCGTTCTTTTCGGGCACCGCAGCACCTTCAGAATATGGCTAGGGCACTCGTTCAGCATGCGCAACAGCAGCAGCAGAGGCCAGTGCACAACGCCTCTTAATGCCACTTCTGTAAGAAGCCCAATCATATTTGGAAGGTTTGTAGGAAGGGGCTGGGGGTGTGCCTCTATTATGGTGCAGCAGGACATCGGATGAGAGAATGTCCTGCAAACCCTCGTCTTACTTGTGTAGCTCAGTAGGCACCAGCGAGACCACCTGCCGCACAGCCGAAGTGTCTACCACTTCAAACACACCAGTAGCGGTTTACTTAGCACTAGCAGTAGAGGGGTGCTCAGGGCACAACGTTTGCTCTGATAGTTGTGGAGGCTGAGCCCGTCGACGATGTCATAGCAGGTTATGTTCTTCTCGATTCCATTCCAGCTTCTGTTTTGATTGATAGTGGTGCATATATAGTTTCATATCTATTTCTTTTGCTCTCAAGCATCATAAACCTGCTGAACCATTGGGTAGGACTTACAAGATCATGACCAAATGAGGTATTATCTTGGTCGGTGATGTTTGCAAGGGGTAGAGTATTTCATTGGGAGACCGAGAATTGAGTGTGTGCTTACTCGTAATGCCACTTTTGAGCTTCGACATTGTGCTCGGGGTGGATTGGTTGAGTAGGCACTTTGCTAGCATAGACTGTAGGGGAGGTAGAGTCTTGTTCAATCCTCCAGGTGAGCCAATATTTGAGTTTACTCGAGGAGCAGTAGGACCGGACGGTAGTGCTATCCGTGGATCCATGGTGGAGGAGAAGGAGCTGCCTCATCCACTGATTGCAGAGTTTATGGATGTCTTTTTAGATGAGTTGCTGGGGATGACGCTGGATAGGGATGTTGAGTTCTCCATAGACTTGGTGCCGGGCACAGAGCCTATTTTTCAGCATGTCTTTAGGGTGAAAAACAGTGAGGTGGCAGAGTTGAAGAAGCAGGTGGATGAGTTACAGGACAAGGGGTTCATCAGGTGCAGTTCTTCGCCTTGGGGTGCTCCGGTATTATTCATATCGAAGACGGATGGATCGGTGCGTATGTGCATCTATTACACGGCTCTGAACAACGTCACTATCAAGAACAAATGCCCGCTGTTGAGCATAGATGACTTGTTTGATTAATTGAGCGGCGCTAGGGTATTTTCGAAGATAGTCTCGAGGACGGGGTACCATCAGGTGAAGGTGAAAGGAAGACATTCCGAAGACTACTTTTCAGACTCACTATGGCCAGTACGAGTTCACCGTTACGCTGTTTGGGTTGACCAATGCCCCGACGATGTTCTTGAGCTTGATGAACAAGGTATTTCACCAATATCTTGACAAGTTTATGGTGGTGTTCATTGATGACATTCTCACATATTCGAGGACGCCAGAGGGGCACTAGGAGCACCTGAGGATTGTACTGGAGACTCTCCAGAGGGAGAACCTGTATGAAAAGCTCTCGAAGTACGAGTTCTTCTTGGACAGAGTAGAGTTCCTGGGATACGTCGTATCTGGTGATGAGATTTCAGTGGATCTGAAGAAGTTCGCAGTAGTGGAGTGTTTGCAAAAACAAATGTTTCCCGAGAAAACTCTACTACAAACTAGTAAAAGAAAAGTACAAATTAAAATTTGATTCTGGGGAAGTACAACTTTAGGAATTCGATCAAAAGATGATCAATTTATCCCTTGAACGATGTGATGTCGAAGAAGAAATGCTCTGCAACATGCTGCGACAATTTTTATAGAAGATTATGATCATTCATAATGCCTTGAAGAGTGATTTTGAACTTTATTTATAGAGTTTTATGATAAGTGTCAGGTAGTTACAATGATTGGCGTACATCATTTTTGGTGCACCATGTTCTGTTTCACCCATTTGTGCAAACGGTTAGCTTAATTGCATGAGACGCGTGACATTCTGTTAGAGAAATGCCCTTGGTCGTAGGCAGTATTGTGTGTACTTTCTTCAAGATTAGTGGCATACGCACCACATCATCTTTACTGCTTCTAGTTGATAGTTGAATGTTTGGTGCTAGTTGAAGAATGGAACATGGTGTTGAGGAGCAAAATTGATGAAATGCGCTTAAATATTAATTATGTGAGGATTTAGCCATTTTGTGCCAATGATAAATGGCACATAATAACTGAAAAAGCTCATTATGATCGGTCTGACATAATCTTCCTCGAGTGCTGCACGCTCGAGATTCGAAGGGATGTTTCTCGACTTTCGTGTTGTCAGTCATTATGACTGACGACTTAGCTTCTCGAGGAAGCAAACACGTGGTAGTCAGGCGCCATTTAATGTCCAGTGCTATTTAATCTTGTGCGTAATTTATTGTTAGGCACTATTTAATTGATAGGTCCTGTCGCTATCTGTAAGTAGCACAATGCATTCTTTTGGTATTTTTGAAGCTTCTACATGGAGTCCTGGACTACCCCGAGCTTATTTGTAGAGATTTGGAGTTTCCTGGGTATGGCAGGCAATTACAGAAAGTTCGTACAGGACTTTTCCAGGATCGTCGAGCCGATGACCCGACTCACTAGGAAGGACGTAGAGTTTGTTTGGTCCAAAGAGTGCCAGGCCGCCTTCGAGGAGCTGAAGAAGTTGACATCGGCTCCTATTCTGACGTTGCCATCGGGGTCCGGAGGATTCACGATCTATATTAATGCTTCAGGAAAAGTTTTGGGTTGCGTTCTTCAGCAGCAGGGAAGGTGATTGCCTATGCATCCAGGCAGTTACATTCTCATAAGAAGAACTACCCAACTCATGATTTAGAGTTGGCAGCGGTCATATTTGCTGCGGGCTTCTCAAGAGGTAGTTCGAACGCTTCAACCGTTTCTTGTCTTGTTGAACGCTTCTGCTAAACCGTTGGCTGCGAGGTTATAAGCTGTAGAAGCAATATTGTTGATTCGAGTGTCATTACAGAATCGAGTGAATGCTTGACTCACGAACTGAGGTTCGTTGTCAATGATGATTCTCCGAGGAACTCCAAATCGATAAATCACATGATGCTTGATGAAGGTGATGACACTACTTGTTTTGACTTCAGTTAAAGGAATAGATTCTGCCCATTTCGAAAAATAATCGATTATAGCTAGGATGAACAGATGTCCTCGAGATGATGGTGGGTTGATAGGACCGATGACATCCATGCCCCAGGCTTTAAAGGGCCAAGATGCTACAGTGGGATATAAAAATTCGGGCGGTTGGTGGATAAAATCTGCATGGATCTGACATGCCCGGCATTTCCTTGTATATTCAATTGCATAAGCCACTATAGTGGGCCAATAGTATTCCATACGTCTGATATGATCCTTTAGGTTAGGATCAGGCTGATGTGTACCGCAGACTATCGTGAGCTTCACGTAATATTTGTTTTACCTCATCGCCTGTAAGACATCGTAGAAGCATACCATCGAATGATCGATGGTACATTGTCTTGGACGAGTGATTGTAATAGAATCAGAGTACCGTAGCTTCTTTAGGGTCTTCTGGCAGGATGTCATGTACTACGAAGTCGATGAAGGGAGTTCTCCAGTCCTCGCTAGTAGTGCCAATTTTGACTGCATTGTTGTATTCAATACTCAAATTATTCTCGATACAGAATAATTCTCGATTAGTGATGACGATTAACTATTGCCTTTTCACAAGGACAACTAATACTGCTGCTAGGTTAGCGACGGCATCGGCTTCCGTATTGCATGCTCGGCGTACATGTTCAATAAATAAACTTTTGAATGATATAGCCAGTTTAACTGCTGCTTCTTGACAAGGGATGAGGTCTTGATGTCGAACCTCATACGTACCTCTAACCTGGTTGACAATCAGTTTAGAATCTCCATATACTTCAAGATAGTCGATATCCAGCTATTTAGAAACTGGAGACCGATAAGCAAAATGTTGTATTTGACGTCATTATTGGAAAACGGTTCGTTTAGAGAATAGGCTCTTTGAATGTCTAGCCCTTCTGGGGATACAAGGACAATTCCTACTCCAGCGACGATGATATCGTTAGGTCTGATTCTAGATGCACCATCGAAAAATAGACGCCAAGCGAGTATTCCTCCTGAAGTCATGTTAGACTCTAGAGTTTCATCAGGAATTTTGTCATAGAGCTTTGAAGTTTCAGAAATTGGATGAGCAGCCAAGAAGTCAGCTAGGGCTTGACCCGTGACAGACTTCTGCGGGGCGTAGACCATATCGTACTGTGCTAGCAATATCGTCCATGTAGCGAGTTTGGAATTGAGTGTACTAGGCTTCTTCATCAGAACCTGCAGAGGATTGACTCTGGAGATGACATAAATAGTCTGTTCCGTGATACAATGATGCATCTTCTGGACAGTGAACATCAAGGCTAAGCATTCTTTTTTCCATCGGACTGTGACAATGTTCAACATCGATCATTGTGCTACTGAGTTAGTAAATTGCTTGGTCATCGCCTTCATTGTTCTTCTGGGCGAAGAGGGCACCGAGAGAGTGATCCATTGGTCGAACGTACATCAAGAAGGGTATTCCTGTGATTGGAGGAACCAGGACTGGAGGGTTTATCAAGTAGCGCTTAATATCCTCGAATGATCGCTGACATTCATCAGTCCAAACAAAAGACACATCTTTCTTCATTAGTTGAGTGAACGGTCTGCACAGTCCAGAGAGATTTGAGATGAATCTCCAGATATACACAAGTCGTCCCTGGAATCCTCGTAGCACTTTTAGGTTGCGTGGAGGACACATCTCTTGAATGGATTTGACTTTCTCGGGGTCAACGTGTATACCATTAGAGTTAATAACGAATCCGTGGAATTAGCCACTAGAGACTCCTATGAATGACTTTTTGGGATTCATTTTGAGTTGATGCTGACGCATTAGATCGAAAATTGTTTGTAAGTCTTGGATGTGGTCTTCCTTTAAACGACTCTTGATAGTAATATTATCGATATAACATTTGACTGTTTTCCACAAATTCTCATGGAAAATAGTACTCATAGTTCGTTGATAGGTAGCACCAGCGTTCTTGAGACCAAATGACATGACTGTATAGCAATAGACTCCCAGAGGAGTGCGAAAGGACGTATACTTTTCATCTTCGGGATTCGTCCTGATCTGATTATATCCAGAGAACCCATCCATAAAAGACATTCGTTCGAACCTGCAGGTGTTGTTGATCATGACATCGGTGATTGGAAGAGCAAACTCGTCCTTAGGACAAGCTGTGTTGAGGTCTCTAAAGTTGATGCAGACTCGGACCTTTCCTATTTTTTTCATGACTGGGACGACATTAGCCACCAAATCGGGATGTTGTTCCTCCCTAACAAAGCCATAGGCAATGAGCTTCTTGACTTTTACTTCTATGGCGACCATCATATCAGGTCAGAACCGTCGCTATTGTTGCTTGATCGGCCTAGCATTTGGCAAAATATTGAGCTTACGGGTAGCAATCTGAGGATCTAGCCCCAACATATTGTCACGACCCGCACCCGCTTTTCGGACGCGAGCTCGTGAACAAGCCAGCTACGTATCGAGCGAACTCCAGCCCGACTCGAGTACGTATAAGCTGTCCAGAATAGGGTATCATGTCTAATCTAAACTATATCTCAATCCACAGGAATCATATAAAACAAGAATGAACAAGTATGGGTCGTGGTCTGCAGCCCACTAGCATATATGTCCGATTAGACTCTAAAAATAATATGAGTCTATAAAGCTAAGCTGATAAGCAGGATATATCATGAAAGCACAAGAAAGATAGTAAATACATAACACTAACAAAATACCCGAATCATGCGATTGAAGTCAACTACCACATTCTCAGCTAACTAACTCCGTGCAATCAGCTACCTGAAGAGATCATCAGGTCCTCAGAGGACTAGCAAGATACATAAAACATGCCTACTAATATGACAGTAAATAACATGTAAGAAGGATAAGAACACTGCAAGGAGAACATCTAAGGATGACGAGTCGTGTGGAAATGTAATACTAGACTTGGCTACCAATCAATCGATTAACCTCTATAGCTTGTAGTACAATGCAAGATACTCCCAAACTATAGTAGATTTTGACTGTAATATAATGCAAGATACTCCCAGTCAAGTTTAGCCAATTCTAGTATCGATCTCCTCTCCTAAAGGATACAAAGTCAAGTAGACTCCTATAAATCATAGTACAATGCAAGATACTCCCAATTTATAGTGTCGTAAGTCAAGTCAATCAATCAATCAATATATGCTATAGGTTGTAGTACAATATAAGATACACCCAATCTATGGCATGTCTCAAGTCAAGTCAATCAAGTGATATCAAGGTAGAAGAATCGGCTATAGGTCGTAGTACAATGTAAGATACTCTCAATCTATAGTATGTCTCAACTGTAGTACAATGCAAGATACTCCCAGTCAAGAATGGTCAAGTCAAGGACAGATATAGAAACTGATAACTCAATTACGAGATAAGATAACACGAAAAGACCAATAATCAACAATGTCGAATATTCTATACGTGTACGTAATCTAGAACAAGTAAGGCAATCAATGACAAATCAATCACAATATGAAATCATGTGACAATATGAAAAGGAATACAATAAAGGGAGAGAAACCATATAAATACTGTATATGTTCGGCAAGGTATACTTGCCTAGAGGTTACATGGAGAACCAACAATGTATCCCCAATCAACAAGTCAGAAAGTCCAAGTCATCACAACTGTCTCCGAAAACTGAAATAAACGTTACCAACATTCTCAGAATAGGCATATTAGCTAGGATTGCCTGTCCTTAAGTCCAATTCTGGACACAGGGGCAAAATGGTAATTTCGGACAAAAAATGATGTCTGCCGTTGGACCCGCTTTACACCGAAAAGCGTGCCAGAGTCAATGGTCTCTGAAGTCGTCAAACTACATGTCTACGGATTCGGTTTTTCGATACGAATCCAACCGTATGTCCAATGTTGGATTCCTGCAGGCCGTGCACAAAATCACCCGTTGAGTCGGACCGTGGGGCCCGCAAAACGATAATTTTATCAACTGTCTCAGAATCGGACCAAACTTGGCATACAGGACCAGAAAAATGATACGGTCCTGATGGCACAAGTTTCGTCTCGATCTGATGAGCGTGTACAAAGTAATTGGAGTTTGTGCAAAGTGGTCGATACGGTGAATTTCGACGGATACGTATCAAATTCGTCGCGCACATGCGACCAATTTGAATTCCGCCAAAGCCCACACGACCACGAAGCCGTTACGCACCTTTCGATGCCTTCGGTTTGCGACCACGTCGCCCGGATTGGTGGGACGTACGTCATATCGGACAAATTTCCAAAGTTAAAACTGTTTTGAACGTGGTTTTTCTCTGTTTTGGAAAACGAATTTCTCAACATATATTCGATGAAACCTAAAACAACAAAAAGGGTTTTGATACTGTTTAGGTTGATTAAAAATACTATTCATATAGGTTTTATAGGATGTCTATTGTTGCCATTAATTGGCCTTCCAACTTGGGTGTTGGGACTGGGTTTTGTCCTGTTTACTAGCGGGTTTTTCGTCAACTTCAACTCTATTTTTCGTCCAACCTCGGCCATCTATATTCGAACTAATTGAAGGGATATAAAGATGGTTAGTTTGTGGTCGTACCATATTAAACGGTTCGTGAAGGGATCAGTTGTCGAGGGAGAAAAATTGCCGCGAAGTTGCTCCCTCCACCCGCCATTGCTGCTATTGTCTCTCAGCTTTAAACGCGCGCGTGTGGCCTCCGGCGACTCCGTCGCCGGCCGACGGCCTCCCACGGCGGGGCTGGCGCACGCGCGGGGCGCCTGATAGCCGTCAGGGGTGTTGGGGAGGCGCCGTTAGGGTGGCGAGTGTTTAGGTTTAGGGTTTTACGAGAGAAACTCTCTCTCGACTCTTTATAAATATAAATATGGTTCAGTTGTAAAATAGAGTAGGCTTGGAGTCTCTGTTTGGTGTGTTGATCGGGCTGGGTGGGTTTTCCTGAGCGGGACTGTGCTCGGATGAGGCTGGGGACTGTTGGGCCGGGCTGTGGGCTCGGGTCTTTGTGCCTGGGCCCGCTGATTGTTTTTGTTTTTATTTATTTTTCTCTTTCATATCTACATATATATCTATTTATATATATATAAATATCTAAGTACATGTATACATATATATATGTATATACACACACCTTATATATATATATATATATATATATTTTCACATATACACATATACATTTATATATAATATATACATTTATATATAATATATACATTTATATATGAATACACAGATACACTTATATATATATATATATATATATATATATATATATATAAAAAAATATATATATATATATATATATTATATATATATATATATATATATATATATATATATATATATTATATATATATATATATATATATATATATATATATATATATATATACACACATACACTATTATATATATATTTATATATACATACAAATACACCCATATTTAGTATTTATATATATACATACATATATTTATTTTTTATTTAATCCAAACTTCCAATGATATTATTATAATTATATTAACAATATTAATAATAGTAACAAATATAAAAAACCATGTAATCCAAAAATAGGTACGTATACAAATATGGGTTGTAGCCTAAATATTCCAAAAATATACCAGGATAAATAAGAAAATCATTTAAAATACTTTTAGATATCTTATGAATATCAAATACTTATATATATAATAACCGTAATAATATTAATAATAATTACTTACGAAATATGTGTAATAGAGCATTTAAGAAAATACGTACACACAAAATATATCGACACTAACATCTTGGTTATACTTCCTGCCTACAAGGGCTTGAGCTTGGTTCGGGTCCAATCTGGTTGGTTTGGCACGATCGGGTCTTCTAAATGTCAATAATATAATTAATGGATATTTAAATCATTTATAGGGTTAAGCCGCAACTTGGCCTGGTTTACCTAGTTAGGACACTCCTATGGTTCGGTATTCCCCTACCACGGCTAAACACTAATCAAAGCACGCCAATGCACTATCCGTGCCATGATTCCTAGTAGTCTGGTACTTTAAAACCCAACCATGGCTAAAATCATCTACCGTAATAATTAACTAAATAAACATTTATAAAATCCTAAAATCACTATTTAAATCAAATAATTAATAAAAAAATATTTTGAAAAAAATTCTCTGGGAAGGGAAGCTACAAATCTACCCACCTTAAAAATAATTTCGTCCTCGAAATTCCAATTCATGACTATTCCTTAAAATTCAAAGTCCTTAATCTCCTCAAATTTAATTTCTTCAAAATATTTTATGACCTTCTCTATTCATTTCATAACTCTGAATACTTGAGGACTTCTACCCACCTTTGGTCATACTACTCCTCAAAACATGGTTACTAAAATCTTATAACCTTCCAACCAGTTGCTAACAATCCTACTACAGATATCTAGGGCATATGGCATCTATAATCCCTCATATCTATAAACAACCAAATATTTAATAGTCAAGCAATATTATACTATAAATTAAGAATTTCTGATCAATCCTAGACAGCACGATCGTTCGTCACCTCGAAATAAAAGGGACGGGAATCAATAGTACGGAAAATAAGGAAGTATAATCGAGAGCAAATATGAAATTTTCAAGGACGTAGAGAATTTCTAGGAGAATTTTTCAAGGTAGAGTAGATTGAGATTTCTAAGGTTTAGTCAGATGCGCTGGCTCGTATCAGTACAGTTACGTAACCGATATGATATGCTCTGACCTGCATTGGCCACTACAAAAACTTGTCACGACCTGCACCCGCTTTTCGGGCGCGAGCTCACGAACAAGCCAGCTACGTATCGAGCGGACTCCATCCCAACTCGAGTACGTATAAGCTGTCCAGAATAGGGTATCATGTCTAATCTAAGCTATATCTCAATCCACAGGAATCATATAAAACAAGAATGAACAAGTATGGGTCGTGGTCTGCAGCCCACTAGCATATATGTCCGATTAGACTCTAAGAATAATATGAGTCTATAAAGCTAAGCTAATAAGCAGGATATATCATGAAAGCACGAGAAAAATAGTAAATCAATAACACTAACAAAATACCTGAATCATGCGATTGAAGTCAACTACCACATGCTCAGCTAACTAACTCCGTGCAATCAGCTACCTGAAGAGATCATCAGGTCCTCAGAGAACTAGCAAGATACATAAAACATGCCTACTAATATGACAGTAAATAACACGTAAGAAGGATAAGAACACTGCAAGGAGAACATCTAAGGACGACGAGTCATGTGGAAATGTAATACTAGACTTGGCTACCAATCAATCGATTAACCTCTTTAGCTTGTGGTACAATGCAAGATACTCCCAATCTATAGTAGATTTTGACTGTAATACAATGCAAGATACTCCCAGTCAAGATTAGCCAATTCTAGTATCGATCTCCTCTCCTAAAGGATACAAAGTCAATAGACTCCTATAAATCGTAGTACAATACAAGATACTCCCAATTTATAGTGTCGCAAGTCAAGTCAATCAATCAATCAATATATGCTATAGGTTATAGTACAATGTAAGATACTCCCAATCTATGGCATGTCTCAAGTCAAGTCAATCAAGTGATATCAAGGTAGAAGAATCGGCTATAGGTCGTAGTACAATGTAAGATACTCCCAATCTATAGTATGTCTTAACTGTAGTATAATGCAAGATACTCCCAGTCAAGAATGGTCAAGTCAAGGACAGATATAGAAACTGATAACTCAATCACGAGACAAGATAACACGAAAAGACCAATAATCAACAACGTCGAATATCCTATACGTGCACGTAATCTAGAACAAGTAAGGCAATCAAGGACGAATCAATCACAATATGGAATCATGTGACAATATTAAAAAGGATATACAATAAAGGGAGAGAAACCATGTAAATACTGTATATGTTCGACAAGGTATACTTGCCTGGAGGTTGCACGGAGAACCAATAATGTATCGCCAATCAACAAGTCAGAAAGTCCAAGTCATCACAACTGTCTCCGAAAGCTGAAATAAACGTTACCAACATTCTCAGAATAGTCAATTTAGCTAGGATTGCCTGTCCTTAAGTCCAATTCTGGACACATGGACAAAATGGTAATTTCAGACAAAAAATGATGTCCGCCGTTGGACCCATTTTGTACCGAAAAGCGTTCCAGAGTCAATGGTCTCTAAAGTCGTCAAACTACATGTCTACGGATCCGGTTTTCCGATACGAACCCAACCGTATATCCAAAGTTAGATTCCGGCAGGCCGTGCATAAAATTACCTATTGAGTCGGACCATGCGGTCCGCAAAACGACGATTTTATCAACTATCTCAGAATCGGACCAAACTTGGCATATAGGACCAGAAAAATGATACGGTCCTGATGGTATAAGTTTTGTCTCGATCTGACGAGCGTGCATAAAGTAATTGGAGTTTGTGCAAAGTGGTCGATACGGTGAATTTTGACGGATACGCATCAAATTCGTCACGCACACGTGACCAATTTGAATTCCGCCAAAGCCCACACGACCACGAAGCCGTTACGCACCTTTTGATGCCTTTTGTTCGCGACCACGTTGCCCGAATTGGCAGGACGCACGTCGTATCGGACAAATTTCCAAAGTTAAAACTGTTTTAAACGTAGTTTTTCTCTGTTTTGGAAAACGAATTTCTCAACATATATTCGATGAAACCTAAAACTACAAAATGGGTTTTGATGTTGTTTAGGTCGACTAAAATACTGTTCAGATAGGTTTTATAGGATGTCTATGGGTTGCCATTAATTGGCCTTCCAACTTGGGTGTTGGGACTGGGTTTTGCCCTGTTTACTAGCGGGTTTTGTAGCTCCCCTTCCCAGAAATTTCGAGATATTTTATTTTTTTGATTTTAATGGTGATTTTTTGAATTTTTATAAATAATTATTTAGTTAATTATTACGGTAGATGATTTTAGACATGGTTGAGATTTGGAGTACAAGGCGACTAGGAACCATGGCACAGATAGTGCAGTGGCATGCTTTGACTGGTGTATTAGCCCTGGTAGGAAAGGCCGAGCCATAATAACATCATAACTAGGAGAACCAGGCCAGGTTACGACTTAACCACTAGATAATTAAATTGTTATTTATTTTATGTTATTAAATATTAGGAGACCGGTTGTGCCAAACCAGTCTGGACTGGACCTGAACTGAGTCCAAGCCTATGTAAGCATCCAGTGTACACAAGATCCCATGTAGACATACTCTTGAGTGGATGTAGTGCCGATTATGGGATATTGTAATTCGTTATTGTTACTATTATTATTATTGTTTTATTATGAATACTATTGAGATTATTATTATATAATATTAGTTCATTATTGAATATATAGTATTGCCTGTATAGAAATTGTGGTATAGTTATATATATAAATATGTATAAACCCCAGGGTATACATATATTGATTTGTAGCTATATTCATAATTTATTATTATAAATATATATATATGCATGTGTATATTATATATATTGAATATGTGTAATTATATATAAATACATATTATATATATATGTATATGTGTGTATATATATTATATGTGTGAATGTGTATGTATATATATGTGTGTATGTATTTTTATATATATATATATATATATATATATATATTACATAATAGTGTACGTATTTGTATATATAAAAATATATAATTGAAGGTGTAGTTGTATATAAATATATACTATAAAAATATGTGTATGTGTACGTATATATAAAAATATAGATTATACATATGTGTGTATGTGTATAAATATATATATATATATATATATATATATTATGTGTATACGCGTATATATATATAGCTATATATTAGAATAAGTGAAGAAAAAGAATAAGAAATAATAGTAATAGCTAAAACCACCCATTTCCACAACAGAGCCCAGCCCAACAGAGGATTCCAGGCCAGCCCAGGCCCACAGGGCCAAGCCCAGCCCATGAAAACCTACAAGTCCCCAAAGCCAATGAAATCCCCACAGCCGCTCAGGAAGCCCGACTTCCCCTGTTCGAACCTGAACATTAGTATATAGGAAAAACCAGCGAACGAGAGGGTGCAGTTCAAAACCTAAAACCCTAGATTTCTATTTCACCAAACAGCGACCACTCGACCCCGACCTCGAGGGCAACCCTGGGCACTTCCTCCAACGCGCGCGAGCCGCTGGGAGTTGCCATCGGCCGCCGGCGGACCGCCGGGAACGCGCGACTCGACAGAGAACAGAGTATCCCCTGTTCTTCGAGAACTCCAGGTACCATATTTTTGAATCCTATTTCTTCGTCTATGCTAGATTAATTCGCGATCCAGAAGTTCCTACTTAGAGGTTACATGACCCTCTTTCATTCTCATCTAGTAGGTAGAATTATACGGCATCAATCGCTAAGGAAATCGAAACCCAAAACCACGAAAAACTGTCCAAATACAGAACAGTGAACCCGGCCCCAACTCATGATTTCGAAGTGAAATTCTGAACCCTTTACTAGAAATTACCAAAATCGACTTGAAGACAGATCTAGACAAACTATAGGGATGCAATACCCAATTTTCAGAAGTCGATTTGATCGACTAAACGCCGAGAAATCGACAACCCAAATTGACCAAAAAACTGTTTTTCAAAATATTAAAAATATAGAAAACCCTTCGATACGATGTGCGTTCCGCCAATCCGGGCGACGTGCGCGAACCGAAAGCATCAAAAGCTGAGTATCGGCTTCATGGTCGTGTGGGCTTTGACGTAATTCAAATTGGTCGCGTGTGCGCGACGAATTTGATGCGTATCCGTCGAAATTTACCGTATCGTGCACTTTGCAAATTCTCTAATTACTTTGTGCACGCTCGTCAGATCGAGACGAAACTTACGCCAACAGGACCGTATCGTTTTTCTGGTCCTGTATGGCAAGTTTGGTCGAAATCTAAGACAGTCGAATCGTACGTCGTTTTACGGGCCCCACGGTCCCACTCAACGGGCGATTTTGTGCACGGCCCGCTGGAATCCAAATTTAGACATACGGTTGGGTTCGTATTGGAAAACCGGATCTGTAGACATGTAGTTTGATGACTTTAGAGACCATTAACCCTGGCACGCTTTTCGGTGCAAAGCGGGTCCAATGGCGGACATCATTTTTGCCCAAAATTATTGTTTTGCCCCTGTGTCCAGAATTGGACTTAAGGACAGGCAATCCTAGCTAATTTGACTATTCTGAGACTGTTGGCATTGTCTGTTTCAGCTTTGGAGACAATTGTGATGATTTAGACTTTATGGCTTAGCAGTGGACTAGATTGTTATTGGATTTGCGTGCAACCTCCAGGCAAGTATACCTTGCCTCCCTCTACAGTTTTATTTACATGCATTTTATTTCAGTTTCCAGCTTTTGGATTATTTATGGACATGTGCTTTTTCGTGTTATTTTCTGTGGAGTTGTTTTTATTGTTTATAGCCATATTCATGTTTTGGCCTTGTGTTTCACATTTGGAGTTCTCGTCAGTACCTTGCTTGAGTCGTGTCATAGAACGAGTACGTATAAGTGAACTGCTAAATCCTTGACATTGTTGTCCTTGGCACCAGAGAGTCCACACACGGGACGAGGGTGTTTTTCTTGATCTGTTTACATCCGTGAGTCCACACTAGGGACTAGGATGTCGATTATTGCACCAGAGAGTCCACGCTCGGGACGAGGGTGTAGACTTGACTTAACTTACACCCGAGAGTCAATGCTCGGGACGAGGGTGTTTACATCAGAGAGTCCACACACGGGATGAGGATGTAGTATTTGCACCAGAGAGTCCACACTCGGGACGAGGGTGCCTTGCCGTGAACTAACCAGAGAGTCCACACTAGGGATGAGGGTTAGTACTAACCAGAGAGTCCACACTCGGGACGAGGGTTAGTGTTTAGTTCAAACCCGTGAATCCACACTCGGGACGAGGGTTTGGTTTCTTCCATTGATCATCATGTTTCGTTCATCCGGCAGTTCATTATGTGTAGTTGTTCTAGTGTTCGTATTCGTGTATCCGTATTCGTATTCGTAGTCATTGTCTTGTTCTTATTCTTTCTTGTTTATTTCTCTCGCATAATAAAACTGCTAGATAGGCATGTATATTATGTATCTTGCTATGTCCTCTGAGGACCTGATGATCTCTTCAGGTTTAGCGATCGTATGGAGTTAGTTAGCAGAACGGGATGGTAGAGGATTACGATACATGATACAGGTATTTGCTTGTGTCATTTCTTTATTGTCTTCTCGTGCTTTATATTCCATATCATGATATACTCTGCTTATTTATAGACTCATATCATTCTTAGAGTCTAATCGAACAATATGCTAAGGGCTGCAGACCATGACCCATACTTGTTCATTCTTGTTTATATGATTCATGTGGATTGAGATATAGTTTAGATTAGACTTGATACCCTGTTCCCTGACAGCTTATACGTACTCAAGTCGGGCTGGAGTCCGCTCGATACGTAGCTGGCTTGCTCACGAGCTCGCGTCCGAAAAGCGGGTGCGGGTCGTGACAAGTTTTTTTGGTGGCCCATGCAGGTCAGAGCATATCGTATCGGTTACGTAACTGTACTGATACGAGCCTGCGAACGTGACTGAACCTTAGAAATCTCAATCCACTCTGCCTTGAAAAATTCTTCTAGAAATTCTCCACGTCCTTGAAAACTCCATATTTGCTCTCGATTATACTTCCTTGCTTTCCGTACCGTTGATTCTCGTCCCTTCCTAATTCAGAGTGACGAACAATCGTGCTGTCTAGAATTCATTAGAAATCCTTAAATTATAGTACATATTGCTTGACTACTCAGTGTTTGGTTGTTTATAGATATAAGGGATTATATATGCCATGTGCCTAGATATCTGCCCAGTAAAATTGTTAGCAACTAGTTAGAAGACCATAAGACTTTAGTGACCGTACTTTGAGGAGTAGTATGACCAAAGGTGGGTAGAAGTCCTTGAGTACTCGGAGTATAACATGACTAGAGAAGGCCGCAAAATATTTTTGAGAAATTAAATCTGAGGAGATAAAGGTGATAGTAGACTTTGAATTTTAAGGAATAGTTGTGAATTAGAATTTCGAGGACAAAATTATTTTTAAGGTGGGTAGATTTGTAGCTCCCCTTCCCAGAAATTCAAGATATTTATTTTTTTTGATTTTAATGGTGATTTTTTGAATTTTTATAAATAATTATTTAGTTAATTATTACGGTAGATGATTTTAGACATGGTTGAGATTTGGAGTACAAGGCGACTAGGAACCATGGCACAGATAGTGCAGTGGCATGCTTTGACTGGTGTATTAGCCCTGGTAGGGAAGGCCGAGCCATAGTAACGTCATAACTAGGAGAACCAGGCCAGGTTACGACTTAACCACTAGATAATTAAATTGTTATTTATTTTATGTTATTAAATATTAGGAGACCGGTTGTGCCAAACCAGTCTGGACTGGACCTGAACTGAGCCCAAGCCTATGTAAGCATCCAGTGTACACAAGATCCCATGTAGACATACTCTTGAGTGGATGTAGTGCCGATTATGGGATATTATAATTCGTTATTGTTACTATTATTATTATTGTTTTATACTATTGAGATTATTATTATATATTAGTTCATTATTGAATATATAGTATTGCCTGTATAGAAATTGTGGTATAGTTATATATATAAATATTAAAACCCCAGGGTATACATATATTGATTTGTAGCTATATTCATAATTTATTATAAATATATATATGTGCATGTGTATATTTATATATTGAATATGTGTAATTATATAAATACAGATTATATATATATATATATGTATATGTGTATATATATATATATGTGTGAATGTGTATAATATGTGCGTATGTATTTTTATATACATATATATTACATAATAGTGTACGTATTTGTATATATAAAAAATATATAATTGAAGGTGTAGTTTGTATATAAATATATCTATAAAAATATATGTATGTGTACGTATATATAAAAATATAGATTATATATATATATATATATATATTATATATATATATATATATATATTATATGTGTATACGCGATATATATATAGGTATATAGAGAATAAGTGAAGAAAAGAATAAGAAATAATAGTAATAGCTAAAACCACCCATTCCCACAACAGAGCCCAGCCCAACAGAGGATTCCAGGCCAGCCCAGCCCACAGGGCCAAGCCCGCCCATGAAAACCTATAAGTCCCCAAGCCAATGAAATCCCCACAGCCGCTCAGAAGCCCGACTTCCCCTGTTCGAAACCCGAACATTAGTATATAGGAAATACCAGCGAACGAGAGGGAGCAGTTCAAAACCTAAAACCCTAGATTACTATTTCACCAAACAGCGACCACTCGACCCCGACCCGAGGGCAACCCTGGGCGCTTTCCCCAATGCGCGCGCGCCCTGGGTGTTGCCGTCGGCCGCCGGCGGACCGCCGGAAATGCGCGACTCGACAGAGAACAGAGTATCCCCTGTTCTTCGAGAACTCCAGGTACCATATTTTCGAATCCTATTTCTTCGTCTATGCTAGATGAATTCGCAATCCAGAAGTTCCTAGTTAGAGGTTACATAACCCTCTTTCATTCTCATATAGTAGGTAATTATACTGCATC